>UYYA01005041.1:0-23284 GCA_900624975.1 Angiostrongylus costaricensis
AGTCAGCGCACGTCCAGACGATGCAAATTGCAACCGTTGTCTGGATGCAAAACAATACACATCACTAGAAATTGCATAGATTTTGTATTGCATATTACTTGACTTCCGAACAACCTCTTGTCTGCCACTGTTAGTTTCGTGTGTTTCAACTGGTCTCTTCAGATGTTCGAATGGTCGACGCAAATTCGACTTTATTTTCGTAATCACGGAGTGTTCACTTCATGAAGAAAATGTATAATCAAAGCATCACGCGTTCACCAATTGCTTAGAGATACACTGTGGTATTTAACTCTATTCGTGAGTCAATGCGAAGATTGAATGCACACGTGGTTCAGACAATAGTTTAACGAGACCTAAGGATGTGTCAAATCAGTAGAACCATTAGAACGATCAGAAACGGGCAAAACTCGGAGCTTAAATTCGGCCTCCAATCCGCGATTATGCATAACGGGCATTCGAGTGCTGAAAATGCTGCTGAGAAGAAGGCAAAGTAAAGGCGTCGGTTGGTGTGGCGATCACAAGTGACTCCTGGAAGGGTAATTGTGGGTTCGAAGCGCACCTAAGCTTCCCAGTTTTCCGCAGATCTCAGTATACCTATGGCTGTACTTCACAACACACCTGCTATGAAGGAAGAGTAGGCAGCGTAGCTAAAACATTATCAAATCAGTGTTTTTACCCTTCCAGAAAATGCAGCAGATTTATCGACTACGAAAAGGGTGGCACATTTGTTAGCCCAGCCTTAATGAAACAAGAATAATGTTTGTATTGCAAGGCGATACTAACCACTACGTTTACACGCACCTCTTAACACCCTATCACCTCCTAGTTATCTGCAAATCGTGCAGACTGTGGAAAGTGTTGACAGAGATTGTCTCGCAAACTGGTTCCACTTAGAAAAAGATACACACCCAATTAGAACATTTGCTACTGCAACTTCGTATTTTAAAATGGCAACAAGATTCTTTGGTCTCTTAATAAAGGAAAACAATGCAGGTGACAACCACTCAAGTTTCTTATAATTCTTACGTCCATGATTTTTCACGATCTTTTTAGCACTATTCTCACCGTATCTGCATCTTCACTTTATATTATGCTGACCAATTTATATCTACTATAGAACAAAAGAGGATAAAATGCTGTGCTAAATTAATGTTAAAAACGAAAAAAAGACGGAACAATAATTCCTAGTGCTATTGCTTTACGATCATAAATCTTTGTGTTTCATATTTGTTCATTTTTTTTTTCTAGTAATTTTCCAGTTCTGGACACTTGACACTTGAACGGCACGTCCCAACTGGTTGTGCGATTGAGTGAGCCTCAGCATAATCATCGTTTATCGGAGATTTGCTGGTTACACCACGGGCAGTTGCAGCCCTTGTGAATCAGAGAAAGATTTGCCACCATGTGACTTTGATACCAGGACGGTGGCGGACACTGGTATTGGTTTTCTCTTAGCTAGGCTTCCTGATGGAAACGCCGGACTCCTCAGCTTGGGAGAGTCTGCCGGGGGACGAATCAACCCGCTGTACATCACAGTTCGACACCCAGAAACACCTCCCAGCCATGATGAGGCGGCAAACCGTTGGGAGGATTTTCCAGTTCTAGTAGTTTTAACATTTTCAGTAGTTTTCAAGTGTACAAATCACCCTAAGCACTAAAGTACCAGAGTTGAAGCACATCATATTGCAAATTACACTACTCTAATCATGAATTACTTTGAATACATAGGCTGCTTTGAATGCAACATGCATATGGTCGGCAATGAATATGTCCGTCAACCTCCAAACAAGCAGAGCTCAAATCATGTCAAGTAGAAGCTAGTCTACTTATTGCTTATAATGCATTCCCAACCTTCTCGACCTCATTAATGTGTTTTTTCGTATTTTTTCCCTCGTTAATGCTACCTTCTCCAACAGAAAAGCGACTAAACAAATCTGATTCTGTCGAGCAGGTGAAAATGCATTTCAGTGGGAACCATCGCGCAAAATTCTGAAATGCTGTCATACAATGCTTAAAAAATTAAAATGAGAGGTACGGGCAAAAAATCATACAAACTTCTTCTAGAAATCTACCTAGTCCACAAGCTAGATGCTCCTGCAAGCGAGAAATTATCGGCACTAGGCCAAAAGTCAGTACGACAATATGTATTCGTGTTATGCAACATTAAATTATTTCTCACCTCTCATCACTCATATCCCCTCGTTATTTTTTTCTTTTTTGACCGTATGGCAGGCTTAGTTAATGTCTTACAATTTGATGAAAAGACATGGGTTTCAGATGAAGCGTATCATCCTTCTCGCTGTTCTGTGCGCAACAGTGTTCAGTGGTGAGAAAACTTTCCTTTCATATGAACAAATTCTCTTAGTCATTGTATGACTAATCTGTACACCAGAAGACTCATCAATGCCACCAAATCACCCTACTAATCGTCTTTTTTAAAAGTTATTTATTTTAAACTATTACTCAAATTAAAATCGTCCACAGAGCATTTCTGGCTGATCCCCATAAGGTGGTACATACAGAAGACAACAATTTCTTTCTCACTTCTTAATACTCGAGTTTAGGAAAAACTTGCGGTCCAAATGAGGAGTGGAGAGAGTGTGGTATTTCCTGTGAACCCAAATGTAACGAAGAGATGCCAATTGTTTGCCCCGCGAATTGCATTATCAATGTTTGTCAATGCAAAGAGGGATTCAAGCGAGGACCAAACGGATGTGTAGAACCAGGCCGCGACTGCCACTAGACGTTTATATGTCAATGTTTCAAGTCTCACTCTCTCCGAATAGATGAAAAATGCAAATTCCATTCAACTGATCTTACAAACATTTTCATTCGTAAAACCAGACTAATCAGTCTGCAATGAATACCTCTATCAATTATCTGCATGATGTATTAACTTATCTTCGTCATCTTTCTAAACCTGATATCGGCTGGTACAGCATCGGATTAATTGTGACATATTTGTTGTTTAGAGTTGGCCGACAGCGAAATAGTAGTTGTGACTGGCTACCAAAGTGCTTGTAGAGATCACGATTTAACAATGCCATTCTGAAAACGACACGATTATCTCTTATTTCGACAGCACAGAGTAAAACTAAACAAGAAAATAAAAATGGTTAGAGACAACGACCAGACCAGAAAACCGCAACCACCACGATTTAAAATGAGGACTACATCCCACTTATAACCTCAAAAGATACATAGTGGAAAACTCGAAACGAAAGGCTCACCTATTTCCTGTGAGTGACAGTATAAATTTAAAGTAGCTTTCGCGTATCGCTTGAGGTTCGATAACTATTTTCCAGAGAACAAATGCAGTTGATATGGTGTAAAGTAATAAATCACCATAAGGTATAGGCTGAATTCGGCCCTGCTCAAACAAATCGTAGTATATCGTCTAAAATAATGTTTTGAAATCTAACTAGCTAAAAATCAAGTAAGTCGAATTTGCTGTTGAAAATAGCAGAGAAAAGGAGGAAATAAGTTGATATGACAAACGATTTGGCTTCAAACAGTGTAGCTATCAAGGAACCATACCTCAATGGCTTTCCAAATGACGTACATAGAAATGGAAACATTGGGAAATGCTAACATTGCTAATCCCGACGCGGTGCCTGCAGTAACGTTCCGAGCCGTGTGAGACGCACATATCCGATTAAGTACGCAACGAACACCCTATATTCAGACATTTACAAGAGGAAATTTGTGAAATAAAAGGCATTTGAACGGAAATGAAAATGAGACACTTAAAAAACATCAGCAGATCGAAGCGCTAATACTATTGCATTAACTGACTCGGAATATCACGGTTTCAATATACATCGCTCGCTGTCTGTATCTGCTAGCACATTTACACATCACACTAAGTTAGGTTCAAAAGCCAGTATAAAATGTTTAAAAAATCTTTTAGAAATGAATATTTCGATGAAAAACTGGAGGACTTAGACAACCTTTAGAAAGCGTAGAAACTCACATGGAACACACACGGCATTAAACCAAAGAAAATAGGAATCCTTAATGTAGATCTGGAGAATAACTGCTCCATAATCCTCAACGGATTCGATGCCAAGAACAGAATGTTTCGAAGTATTGTGAGGATGACACTGGCACCGAGACCAGTGGCATAGTTACTGATAAAACTCTTAAAACAATGAAATCAATTCGCCAGAAGTGGAAGTTGAATAGACAAAAAAAATTCTACGAAACTGCAATTCGTTGCTTATGAAAGGAATAGAATGTCTGTAATTAAGCTCCAAATGTAACTTAAATCTGCTAAAGTTATAAAATTTCAACCAACAAAAAGAAAATTAAAGACAGAAATTTCCTAAGTATTAGCAAGTCTACTTGCTATTTACCTTTCCGTAATAACACAAAATTATGGTCTTTACCTCAACTACAACACTGACACAGGAATGCCTATGTTCACAAAGCTCTGTTCGTCCAAATTTACTCCTCAGTTGATTAAGAAGCAGTCTGAATCCTTCTGGAAGTGGCCACCGCAAACAGATATCTCTTGCTCCAGTAGCGTTATATACAAAACTAAAACAATTCCCCTGCAAAGAGAATGTGCATTACGAAGCAAGTATGGAACCTACTTGAACACCTTTCTCGTATTCTCATCAAGTTTTTCAGCGCTGTAAAGGTATGAGAACAGGCCGACTCCAATGGCAAATGGTATAACTTCTCCTTTACTGATTTTACGCACATATCCTTGGTTAATCAAATGACGAAAGGAAGTTTCAGATGCCTATACACTGTTCTCTTACAATTCCAAAACCACTGAAACATGAAGGACAAGAAGAAAAAAACAGAAAGAATGAGACTCTGCAGCAATACCTTGGTAATAAAACGCCAAATTGTTTGAGAAAGAGAATAATACTCACTAAGTTGGTCAAGTATAGTGCAAGGGATGGCCAGCGATTTCGTTTTTCAATTAACAATGATAAAAAACTTGCGAACAAACCACCAACAAAACCCATAGTAATAGGAGTGAAAAAACCAATAGCACGCCTGAAAAGTTAGTTTGGCATCGAATGAAATGTTCTCAGATCAACCACTAAATTGGAAAGAAAACCACTGGTAAATGAACAGTAGTTATAACCACTAACGAACCATAGATTACAGTATTATAAACAAAAAACCATTTAATAATTGGGATAATAACTGCTCCCATTGATTTTACAGCTGAAGACTGAAATAAGGTCATACTACGTCTGCTCAGTTTTCTGCCTGTCGTCGCAAGGATCTCGTATGTACGCAGGTAATTCAAGAGATCTTAGGGCCGTTCACAACCTCTGCCCAACTTTAATCGCCCCAGTAGTGACAAATTCCTTAGTATGCGACTGCTGGAATTTCCAACGACTAGAAGATGCACAGACGAAGTCTACGTTCAGCGCCTCATGAAGAGCTAAGAGAGGTTCTCTAGGAAATTGACTTCAGAAGTAGAATTCTTTTATTTTTAACACCTACCGAATGTTCTACATGACGCATGCTTCTCATAAAACCACGAAAGCATAGAAATCGATCATAGTGATATCTTTGTTTAGAAAAAGCCTTGCATTTTCAACAAAACCATGAAAATCATAGCATAAACATCTCACTGGTAGTGCTTCTTACAGATCGAACAGTGTTTGACTGCACTACTAGGGACTTTAAGCAGCAAATTAACTCATTTACTATGAAAGAGAATTTTGTCTTGAGAGTTGGCAATTTGGCGACACTAATGAGGTTTCTGAGCATGTGAAGCATCAGAAGTACTGAAGTGTTTATGTCGGCCATCACAAACACGACGATAGTTCGATACTGCTCCGGGTTAAACAAAGTCTCTCATGCTTCCGCCGTCGGAAAAGTGGAGCCGGACTTTTCCGGGAAAAAATCACTCTCTGCAATCCAACTGGGAACGCCCCAGCCCGGCCGGCCATCCCAGGACTCCAGGGAGAATCGACTCGACCAGTATTCTACGATATTCACGATGAAAGCAAAACGTTCAAGCACTGGCCGAAGTAACATGTAAAAGTTGGAAGACCTTCGTGGATAACGGATGTACGGAAAAGAATCGAATGTGGGGAAGTGCTGGCATCCGCACAATAGAAGTAAAGAGAGGTCATATAAAAAATAAAAAAAAGAGATGCTAGGAACTGACCTTAATCGACAAAAGAAGAAAACAAAGAGTACGAGGTTGCAATTTAAGAATATGCATGATCGTATGACCTCCGTCACATACCGCTTCCACTCAATCCTCCGAAAATCTCCCTGCTTTGAGATAAGTGCAGTTATCTAAAATATCTAGAAAAGAGCTTCAATACAACCCAGTCACTCAAGCATACTTTTCAAGAAACTGCTTCAACTTGAAACCTCGAAAACCAGGAAACCAACCAAGTAAAGCGGTGCATAGGTTTTGAGGGAGAAAAGCATCCCGTCAGGAAGAGCATCCTGGAGAATTTTTCCATTTCAACCAAACGAAGAACATTAACAACAGTTGAAGTCTTGGATAGTTTTCTCCTACAAAAAAGACGGACCAGTATCGCCTGATTGCAATTTGGCGACCACGTATGAAAAGTCTCGTAACAATTTGCATTCAGAACTGGTAATCCGAGAAAGTACGCAAGTTTTGAAAGTGTAGGCATGTGATGGATGCTTCAGGACGCTTGAACCTTGCTGGATAGCACTGCAAAGAACGTCCTTTAACAGTGAACCACAAGATAAGACGTATTAAGGAGTGGAACTTCAACTCGACCAATTGTTAGCACAACAATGATTTCATATTTGGATGAATAAGCACATTTCCACAAGAGGAAAATGAAAGAGAAGGGAGAAAAGAACACGAGAGAAACCACCATCACTTTAATGCTCATCGTGACAAAACCGTGCAGCACAACACTCTTCCAACTGAGATCTTATCAACACAGACAAACACAAAAAGGAAACAACCACTTGTTGGCGCCGCCAGACCAGAGGTCAAAATCTCGACTTCGTAAATATACATGCGTTGTATTACGTAAAAAGCATAAATGAGCACAGAATTAGATGGTTTTTAATGCACAGTAAAACGGAACACCAGACTAGCGACATTTAATGCACACTTGAGACACCCAATGTAGAAAACACAACTGACTACCTCTTGTAAACAAACCAATGCACACCATCCTAAATTTGAGTAAAGCCACACAAGAGAACAGAACAGAGCCCTAAGGTGGAAGAAATACGTCAATCACTACAAAACCGGCAAATGCTTCTACAAAATACTCGTGGGATATGCAATAAAAAGTGAAATGCTCGCAGACCAGAAAAAGAGAACTCTTGAAAAAATCCACCAGCATATGGATCTATTGCTGGTCATGAAGCTCAATCGACGTCCACATCGTTATCGTCCAAAATTGCGACCCGATCAGTACCTCAAACGAGAAATGACTCAGTGATGTAAACTGGACACTTTGAAAGAAATCCCTTAAAATGACCTTTTTAACGCACATAAAATGGAAAAAATCTCAAAAAAGGCTTCCAAACTCACTGTGGTTTCTTCTTCTCTCTCCAATGTGTGATGGCATAAGAGAGAACAGAATGATAAGAGCGACAGCCAAACAACAAGCTGGCACATAAACCATGATAGTCCGATAAAAATTCGCACACGTTCTGTGCGATTGTGTTGGACTAAATTTTAAAGCTTTTGTAAAGCCTGTACACTTCCCATTTTCGTGAGTAACAGAAAAAACCATACTCGCATGATGGATTCCATAATTCGATGAGCTGATAGGCAAAACCATTGCCGAGTTTGTCGACAAAACTCATTGCACCATAAACAAATGCGCCACTTTCCTAAACATAGATTCATTTTTAAATACGAACTAATTGAATGTGCGCGTGTAGCATAGTGGCTAGAGGTGTTATGTAATACACAAGAATTCGATCTTATAAGCCACCGCGAGCCATTTTAAAGGCCGTATATGCATTTAGTCACCTTTACTGATACTCAATGAAGTCAAATGGTGTTTCCCCAGGAATTCGTCAATGCCGAGAGTTTTATCTTCTATCCTTTATGAACTAACTGTACACACTAAATATTGCCAATATAAAATGCCACAATCGGGTTCACACTTGACAGCTTCTTCAAACAACACAACTAAGTGAAAACATTATTATAGGCTGATTCTGAACTTAACGGTGTATTTCTTCTCAACGACTGGAAAACAGTGAGTCTCATGACAACCTGTTGTGAAGGCTTCTCGCCTTTTGCAGAAATTTTAGGCGCCAAAGAACTCACAAAATAAAAATATCCATGATCGAATCAGCTCCCAACTTCTAGAAGTTTTCACTCTTTACGCGTTTCCCCTCGAAAAATCTCCTGCACAGTGCGATCGCCCGTCGTTTAGACGAGAGGCAAAGTGGCACGTCCCCAGGTGGAGGATAGAGGGGTTAATAGCGTGCTAGAGGTGACCAATGCTTCCTTGAGGCCAAGATGGATCCATGAGATGAATAGGTTTCCCGTTTATGCAGTGCTGATTTGGCACATACCTGTTTTGTTTACGCACACATGCGAGCACGGACGTGTTTTGGTTTATGTAAGGTATATTCTACAAGTTGTTTCGGGCAAAAGCCTGCAATAAATTGATTGAGAAGTACATCGGAGGTTAGTAGTCGCCTCCAACAAAAAAGTTCCTCGAATATTCTGGGAGAGGGTGGCAAGCTACTCGTGAGAATACCTAGTCTCCATGCTCACAGCTCAGCAAGGTATATGTGAGCAACGAAAGCCAAACACGTTAAAATAATCCGGCCTCGTTCCCCTGTCCACAAAAGAGCCCTCGATATGGAAGCGTTGGGTAGGACGAGTACTAAGGCACTTCAAAAATCTCAAGGTCATTGTATGCTATCTAAATCGCAAAGGAGTAAGATGACGATCCGTACCTACAATGGACCCATAACTGCATCCGAGTCTTCGATAAAAGACTTGCTCGTACAGGCAAGAAGGATAAGGTACGGAGTCATCGGCCTACCCGAGACGAGAAGACGCCAGCCTTTCAACGCCGTCGATGACACCGGAGAACTGTCTCTCGGAATATGTGACAGAAGAGCAGCCAGCAGCGTGGGCGTTCTCGTTAACACGAAATTGGTCTCGAAGCATTGATTCTTTAGAACAACTAGCAGCTACATTGTATGCTTGAAAAGATCTGTATCATTACCGACTTTGACAATTTTCGTCATCTATGCACGGACATCGGGTTAGCTATGCCGAAGGGAAAGAAGGTCGAAGTGTTCAGTATGATCACAATCTTAACCCTTTTATTTACTACCTTTTTCTTTTTAATGGCAGGGTATGTTGCGAAATATAACTCTTATATAATACTGAGATATTTACAAAACTCCGGACCGCAAGTGTATGCGGTGCAGAACGAACGCGCTTTCGTCCTTACCCGGGGAGTAGCGCACTTCAGCACCACACCATCCGGATCCTTCGCTTTACCTGTCTCTCAGTTAGTTCTATCGATCTTTTGCCATCAGCAATCGCCCGTCAACACGATTGATCTGGGGGGCCTAAATCGGCAACGAACCCAGTTAATGCTGATGGCAAATGGCAAAAGATCAACAGAAATAGAATGGAAAAAATTGCTAATGGCAAAAGATCAATAGAACTAGCTGAGAAACAGGCAAAACGAGGGACCCGAATGGTGTGGTGGTGAAGTGCGCTACTCCCCGGTAAGGACAATAGCGCGTTCGTTCCCCACCGCATACACCTGCGGTTCGGAGTTTTGCAAATATCTCAGCATTATATACGAGTGTTCAGTATGAATTCGGACAAGTTTTGCAGAGAAGACCAAACAGTTTTTAAGGTCACTATAGCAGATTTTAACATGAAAGTGGACCCAAAAGAAACGTCTGAAGAACGTAACATTGCGAACTAAGGAGCAAAATGGAGAGAGCAACGTGGACGGATGTCTGGGCTTATCATTACGACAAAAACAATTCATGGTAATTCGCAATTCCAGAAGCCTGAATTCCAAGGTTGGACGTGAGAGTTTACCAATGTAGAGTACCATAACGAAATATCAGACCCCATCACAGTAAATTAAAGGTTTTGCCTAACTCATGTCGCTCTTTTCTGCAAGTGCTACGCGGAATCAGACCAACGCTTCCTCTGCGCAAAAACCCATTTCTTGCAGAAAAGTGGTGAAACTGCTAAGTTCGAAAAAACCTAAATCCACCAAAGATTGGGATTTATTAAGATCTGATGTCGACTCTGGAGAAGGTGCCGTTTTCTTGATAACATCGATGAGCAATATGATTATCCTATTCAACACCCTCACGTTAGCGCTGTAAAAACTAGGAGTTCGAAGGTCAACAACGAACGTCTGTCTCCAGAAATACTCCATCTGATACGGCAGCATTGAATCGCACGAGCTACAGGCAAGTGCTCACTGACGTCAAAACATGAAAAGTTGTTCAGAAAGCCGATAAAAGACCTTAGGAAGAAAAGAGCGATAGTTGTTGCCGAGACCGCAGAGGCTGGAAAAAGCACTTGCAGTGCTCATCGAAACTTTGCCAATTAGAAGAGCAAACGATCGAACACCATTATCCAGGCTGAAGTTTTGCTTCCACAAAGGCAATGGAGAAACTTGATTATTACTCGAATCTTATAACCATACCTTGCTTTCCCCATATGAAATAAAAAAGGATGGATATATCGTCCTACCTTCTCTCCGTTATGAACTCCACAGGGTACTTTGTCGACGGTGAATCGAAGAACACCTGGTCCAGGCAAAATAAGACCTGAACACCTAAAGAACCTTTCGCCAGCCATCAACACACTAGCCCGGTTCCTCCCACGTTACCTGTATCAATATAATGCTTCTATTCAATCGAAGACCAGCAAGACTATGTTATTCTTCAAGAACAGCGACCTCTACGATATCGGCAAGTATTGTCCAATCTGCGTGCTACCTACCGTCCATAAACTCTTCACTACAGTCCTGCTAAACGGGATCGACAGAACGCTGGACGAAGGAGAGCTATGTGACGCAGTAGGGTTCCGAAAGGGATTTAGTACGATAAACCAAATATGTGCGATAAGACCTCTCGAATTATGAGTATAAGAGACCACTCTGCCTCACCTTCACCTACACGAAGGATGCTCTTGACTAAGTTCAGACAAAACAGTTATGGAAGTTCTGGCGAGCTATGGTGTCTACTCATCACACCTTCTTTGTGAACAATATAAAAATATCGCAATCAAAACATCATCATTTTATTTAACGGTCTTAATGTTGAAGACAACAGAGGGTTTAGAGAAGGCGATACCATTTCACCAAAATTATTCGCCGCCACCCTCGAGAACGTCATGCGAACATTGTAATGGTACATGGGAGTGGAAATCAATGGTTGGCAATACTCTATCCTCGCTTTGCTGATCACATCGTTATTATAGCACGAACTATTAGCCAAGCGGAACGAGTGCTAACCGACATTCGCAATGAACAACAGCATAACGATAATTAACTACATGATGGTATTTTTTTAAAAAAAAAAAACGAAACAGAATTACCCACCAATTTCGTATTCTTATGACTGCTCCATCCTACAAAATCATTTTTTTAACTAAATAGAGAAGTGTTCCCGAGAACCTAATTTCGACTTGCGGAAAGGAGTCACCCAAACAAAAGAGTTCCACAATTCAATCTACCTCTGGGTTGTTATCCTTCAATACCAACACAGCCCTTGTGAGAAACATATCTCGAGCACCCACCGATGCGTACAAAAGAAGATCGCTAAAAAAAAGGAAGCACTCAACCTGGAACACCAAACAGCCATTTCCAATGGCTACAAAACAACAACTGCCCGCATTAAACCGTAGAGGAAAAACAAAGCCGAGACGATATCTGGCGAAAATAAAATACCGTTTTCGTCATTTGCAACAAAATAAGCAAAATTATAACACAACAACTAAGAAGGGCCGTTATAGAGAAGACGATAGTAATGGTTGAATTACCACCGAACGCTCTGAAACGCCATTTAGTTGGTGACCATTCGTGCGACCACCTATGCAAAACTCACAGCTACTCAATTTGCCCTAACCGTAGAGACAACGACTGTATCCGGTCAAGTACGGCGTACCTACTCTCCTGTATACCCTTTGGCGATGAATACGTTGAAGAAATAGCTAAGCAGAGCAATTTTTAGCCGTCCAAAAAAAAGTAGTCTACTACACACACAATGGAGACAAATATATAAGAGGAAAGTCTGCAGTAGAAATCACTATTTTGGCAGAGGAATCTGAAACTTCAGAGCGTACACCCGGAGAGTTATGGACAAATTCCAGAAAAGCGTTTAACGCAGTGGTCGGAAGCGCCCTGCAACACACATGAGATCGATCCCCGCACTCTACGCTCACCAGGATCTCAATCCTTCCGCGGTTGGAAAATTCCTACCAGACTTTGTTGGGAGGATAGCAGCACAGGCTCGAAACACCGCTAGGCCATCGCGAGTCATTCTATAGCCCAGATATCCATTCATTCATCTCTTAGCGATACTTAATGGAGTCGAATGCGCGGTGCATAGCTAAGGGATTAATCAAACTCCAAACTTTATCCTTTCGGATTTTACCGAAAAATTCGAAGAAGAGCAGCAGGACGGAATGGCTTGTTATCATGCGCTTAAAGAACATTTCAGGCAGATATTTTAACTTGAGCGAGTCACGACCCATTTAAACTCTACGGTGTTGCTCTCCATCAAGTAATGGGAGACTCAAAGAATACGAATAGTGTCAAAGAAAGTCATTTCTAATCGGATTAAAACGTAGATTTTGAGTTTATTTGTGCGGTAATAGAAGTAATTGGCTGATTAGGTCGCACATTAACATCACCATTCCAGAGTCTGAAGAAGGCTCTGACCTCGTAACTGTATTCAATAAAACACAAAATAAGATAAAGGTGAGACAACCACAATCAGCATTTTGGCAAAAACAGTAAAAATAAACAGCCTTACGCCTCTGCATTTTATTTCAACATTTTTGGAATTATTTTCAAAAGTGAGCAATAGAATGCATAAAAATAAATAGAGAGAACTCTCACTGTGTTTCTATTGATCAGGTCAGCAGTAATGGACAGCGAAGTGATGAGAAGAATGGCCTGTGTAACACCTGAAACAGCATAATTTAGCAAACCTCGATAGTTTTCGGTGGGCATTTACACTTTTGCAAAGACAGTGCAACTTCGACTTCAAAGCTGGGAAAAAAAGAAAAAAAATGACGCAAGAATATTAGTTACACACCTATAGCCCCTGCAACACAGTACATACCCCAGAGATGTAATTCAAAAAGCATCCAAAGGCAAGTTCCCATGCCACAAATTATTCCAAAAACAAATATTAGCTGCAAACGAATTCACTTAAAACACCAGAAAATGTAAATTACGAAGCAATCATATGCTTCATCTCATCAATCACTAAGGATTGACTTGAAAAAAAAGACAAGCTGCTATTCAAAAGGCTCCAACACGTACCATACCTACGGCAAAAACTGCGTATAGTTAGGCGATTCCTCCAAACAGTTTACCGCCTCATTGTGGCTGGGAGGTGTCTATAGCTGTAAGACTGCAATGTACAACGGGGGAACTCATCTCCCCAGCATTGTCTACCAAACCAAGAACGAGTTCGGCATTTCCACCAGGAAACCCAGGTAAAAGTAAGCCAATATCAGGATCCACCACCGTCCGCCCCGGTATCAAAAGAGTAGTATGGTCGCAAATCTTCCTCATATCCAATAGGGCGGCCACTGCCTGTGGTGGCGACGACGCAGACTTTGGGCAGGCCGACCTCGGGACTACAAGGAACCATATTAGCTTGGCCAGTGAAACTCCGAAAAAGTGGAGAATATGCTGGGATCTGCGAAACAAGTGAGGACGGACCGTCCTAGTGTACAAGTATCCAATATGCTACTGATGTAAAATAATGACTATGCAGCGTTACTTATAAGCTCCTTGGAAGTGTAGGATCTCATACAACGAGAAACATTTCAACTTACTTTTCTGTTGACGATACTATTCAAGTAGGGAATCCCATTAAGTGTTGAAATCAAGAAGGATGAAAGATAAGACACCATTGGCAAAATAGCAACGTATTTCTGAAGCAACCAAATTGAAACTATTATTTTGAATGAGTAGAATTTAAAAAACTCCATTATTTCACAAAACCTAAAAAAGACATTTATGAATGAACGAGGGTCAGTTTTTGCTGTATACACCACAACGTCAAAATACGTCGAAATGAGTCTAGTGTGTGTTAAATGAGCCCGACGAAGTTCTCCACAGTGATCACATCGACACAGGAGGACGTCTGAAGAACTCGTGGAAAGATGTAGAGAGGAAATGAGTGAATAGGGCAAGAACATGGCTGAATTCAACGGGATAATCAAGATGATCCAAAATAAGTTGCTTACAATTCCACAAGCCCAACCTTTCACGCTGAACATTCGAATCGTCCGACAACAGAAAGGCGACAAAATTCACTTCATCGTTTTCAAGCAAATATTTTGACTAAAGCCACTATTTTCACAAAGTTTTGTATGAATTCGAAGCATCGCTACCCTCGTGTGAGACTCTTCATCCCCAAAAAATATTGAAACGAATTTAAGTGCACGAAATGACAAGTCGAACTCACTCAACATATAACACCTTCAATAGTGTTAAGAAACGAAGTGACGAAACTGCCAACACAATAAGTTCTCATAAGTTCTTAAAATTAATACGTTGATTTGGAGACAGATCAAAAGTAACAATCACCAGCTCCCACTAATACATTCGCTTATTTTTCTTACCCTGCCTCTGAGAATACAAGCAAATTAGATAACAGATATCATCAGGAAAGGAATCTACGAGAAGTTTTAAGCAACACTGTTAATCAAAGACGAATTCGCCTCTTGCTCATCATTTCTATGGAATCGAATGGATAATAGGGTCCTAACAAAACGTGGTAGCTGATGGAAGGCAGCTAAACTAGTCTTACACAGTCCTCGTTTCCATAATGAAATCGTTTTTAAAGAATACGCACTTGTAAAGTGTAACCACCAACACTGTCCAGTATCGAAGACCCAGGGGAAAAATCGCTCAGTGGTTGAATCTGAACAAAACTGCGTCCACGAGCAGATGATTCGTTCTCGATGCTTTAAATACGTTGACGGGAAACGAATATCTCCCAATGTTCCGTCCGTGTGTATTATAATCAGACAGCAAACACGGTGAACCGATAACATACAGTGATTAACAGCAAAATGAAGAGCGTAAAGTGATATCGAGGAAGCAGTTATAAAGGCAAAAGTACTGAGTTATGAGCCTTCTTTCTTTAACAGCATGGATCTTCGTGCCTTAGGAAGAAAGAATCAAAAGTTTCGACGACGGAAAACCAGGATGATACCGCATGTGCCCAGATGTAGGGAATTGAGTTCTCCAGAAAGGTCGTGCCGTTGAGAAATTACCCCTACAAAATGGTATTCAACAAGCACAGTTCAATGACATTTTTAGTATAAAACAGGACGTCCATCGATATAATGATCAGGTTGATTGAGAAGCACTCCGAAATGAAACCTAACGATCTCCATGTGTCTAGAACGAGGAGAACCCTTTGGACAATACTAACCTGCGAGACAGACGAATAGAGGCATTATTGGTGCCGTTCGGTTAACATTTTGACTAATTTTATGATAAACAATAAAAGTGAACTTTGGTAGCAACAACTACGACTTGTTCAACTAAAGTCAACCACAACTTGTTCAACTAAAGTCAACCACAAAACGCCATCAATTTATTTCATACGTGAAAGTTATATAATACTGGGAAAACTTTTTAAGAGACAAGAATAAGAAAGATCACATACCTTCCCATAATTCTGAGTCAGGGTAATGTAGAACGGGAAATAGACTTGTGAAACATTGACATAGAGACGAGATAACATGTACAGGAGAGCAATCTAAATGCAAAACAGTAAATACCTCCTTATCAAATTCATGGGTAAAAATACCTCTGTTTATAGAAGACTTCACTAAATGAGAAAAAAATTTCCAGAATCTAAAAAACCTTCATAAAAAAGAGGAATTTTTTGCCAGCCTACAACAACGGGACTACGAATTTCTATAGCCCAAAAGAAGTACTTCTTCTTTTTTTCTGTTAGAGAACATCAAAGCGATTAAACAGATGGAATTCGCACCGACTAGACAAGATGGTGTCCCCCATGCATCATTCATACTTGTGTTCAAATTTTAAAACATCGAAAGTGGTAGAGTCAATTTGCATCCACTAGCCTGTCAAACTCTAACTGCTTAAATACTTCAACTATAGAAAAAGACATGGACAGCGAAGAAATTAGGTGCCTTCGCGAATGGAATGCACTAAAATTAAAAGAAATGAAATTTACCTGATAAAACTGTAAATAGCCGAACCAACTCGTCCAGTGCATTCTCACCAATTCACTCGTGTCAGATGTAAACGAGTTCGCGTGACTGAACGAGGAAGAAATGAGGAAAAACAGATGGGCAATGGAGAATGGCAAAACACACCTTAATCTCCGCTCATTCGTTGGCTCACGAATCGCGAAGTAAAATAGCAATGTTACCATTAAGCCACTGCCAACCACAATGAACCCAGCAGTCTAAAAAGTGCATTTACTGTTGAGAATAGAATTTGACGTCTGAGAGCGGAAACCGACCCGAAAGTGAGTGAAATCGTATGGACCTATCTCAGTGTGACCAGCACTTTGAGAGAGAAACCAAGCAAGAACAGAGAATATTGATAGATTAGCAATCACAGTGAAAGCGTACCTTTAAAGAAGCTGGTGAATGTACAATTTCCAAACAACAAACGTCGAAACTACGAACCTCAACGAATTCATAGTAGTTCTAGTGCTGTCGAATGACGATAGCTCAGGTAACAAAGCTAGGTGGGAGATCTGAACACGAGCAATTTGTGAAGAAAAGACAGGATGTCGAAAAAAAACCACTAACCTGTACAGAAGCCCAGCCGAACTGAAAAAGCATGATGAACGGCGTGAACCAAACCACTTTGTACCAAACAGACCCAGAATCCGAGCACACAAAGCAGCGATTGAAGATGAAAGGAAACGAAAGTGAAACGCATACTGTGCCTGAAGAGCATCACAAAACCTTACCAACAGCTCAACTTTGGCATCGGTTTACGGAACAACGACGGCAGAACACCGTCAATACAATGGTCACTGAAAAATGAAGGAAAAGAATGATATGAAGAGTAAATCTCACCGATCATATGCCATGATAAGCGTCTGCCAACCCTATGAAAAAACTTGGGTAAGAAATTGGAGTCACTGGCGATTCCCACAAGCGGTGTCGAGATGGCATCAGTAACCTGATAGATTGAGATGAATTGTAAAGTACTACTAAAAAATTAACGTTGCTAGATTAGAAATGGTAGGAGTCGCACCTGTCCGATGAGCATCAACAATCCAGCCTGCGAGCTGCGGAATCTGAGAACTTTTTCCAGATAGATCATCAAATATGTGAACCACATGCTTGCACAGAGATCGTTGTAGAAATGACCAATCCCTTAACGGTCAGGTGTGAAGTCTTTGGAAATCAACAGAATCAATACGACAAATCAAAGAGCAAAATCTGACGAGCACACGATTTTTTCTCTCATTTTTTCTCCACATACCATAACCCAACTTCTTTCGCCATTCCAGGTCATGCTGGGACCTCAGGCTACGCTGGAACTCGACCTAAAGCTCATGTGGGTGTAAATTTGAATGTATTTTTAATCAATATTTCCTAAGTGAAGCACTAATGACATGATCTCTTACAGAAACGAGGTCAAATAAGGCTCAATTCAGCAACTAGCGATGGTCACTGACGATTACGTCAATGTAACAGTCCTTACTCAGTTTATTTCTTGTGGACTTTGTCAACTGTTCTATCAGTTTGACGTATTATTTACTGCCCACTCTTTTTAACGGTAGGGTATACATTGTGAAATATAATTTCAATGATGCTGAAATATTTGCAAAACTCCGGATCGCAGGTGTCCCGTTGACGGGTGATTGCTGATGGCAAAAGACCGATAGAACTAGCAGAGAGACAGGCAAAGGGAAGGACCCGGATGGTATGGTGGTGAAGTGCGCTACTCCCCTCCCCGGTAAGGACAATAGCGCGTTCGTTCCCCACCGCATACACCTGCAGTCCGGAGTTTTGCAAATATCTCAGCATCATTGATGTTCTATTAGTGTTCGACTCAGTAGTCATGTATAAAAGTTATTTCATAAGAATGGGCAACCGTTTACAATTACTGGAGTATTAAACCTTCGAGGAACCTTAACTAAGCCGAAAAACAAGTGGAAAGGCTGTAAGACAAAAAGCATGGGATGTGGACACGTGCGTTTACCTGAACGGCATCATCGCCACG
Organism: Angiostrongylus costaricensis; assembly: GCA_900624975.1. Lineage (NCBI taxonomy): Eukaryota > Metazoa > Nematoda > Chromadorea > Rhabditida > Metastrongylidae > Angiostrongylus > Angiostrongylus costaricensis. The sequence goes on from UYYA01005041.1 coordinate 18,408, forward strand.
AATTGTGACGACGTTATCTACTCCATTGCCATCCATCGATTCATAAATCAGAGAGTCAGAACTCTGCTGAACCTGTATTAAGTAACACAACTGTAAAAGGAAAGTAGTACGTTCATCTGTGAGCAAAGCATGTGGTAAACAACATAAAAGATCGATAGCAACAACAACAACAACAACAACAACGGAAGACGCGGAGCAAAAGTGTTAGCTACCTAAGGGACCTAAGAACACAGTTTAAGGAATTTGAATTCTGGATCCGGAATAGACGACGAGTCTGGAAAACGCTGTTTTCTTGCTATTCAAAATAACCACAAAATTGGAAGTAGCTAACGAAAGCTCTATAAATGGATGAATAAAAAATACAACGATCACTCAAAGATACTGGAAAGACAGTGCTGCTACGACGGAAAACAGAAGCGGGTTATGAGCTTGAGCACTGTATCCGGAAAATGATAGACAAAAAGAAAACGATAGGAAACCATACAGTCAACTCCTAATTTGTCCTAAGACCAGTGGAATTTGCACTGATCGTGATACGATCTACTCTAAGTGATAACGGAAGTGTACTAAAGCATACATTCGTTATTCGACTACAAAAAAAATCTTCCGCACGGTTAAAGCACAAAAGGATAAAGCGCTCGACTTTAATCAATCCCTGAGGGATGCGCCATGAATTCGACTTCATTAATCATCGCTGGAGGCGACTGAATGCATTCTGGCTTTTACAACGACTCTCGGTGGCCTACCAATGTATCGAGCCAGTGCTCCCAATTTCGCAGACAATCACTAATTTGCCGACCCCGGAGAGATGGAGTGCTTGGTGGACGTGGGGCGAGGTGTATTGCAGGGCGTCTCCGACCACTGTACTACATGGGTCCATGTGCCACAAAAAGAAATCGACAGGAAATCATCCAGTCATCGCCAAATTTATCTCAAGAACAGTGAAATCTGCACTGATCGTCATAAGATCTACTCCAAGTAATAACAGTACAAAATAGTATATATTTGACTTAAACAATAGAAAACGTTCCGCACGGTGGGTCGAAATGATCGGACTACTCAGGTGGACGTGAGGTGAGATAAAACTTGACACTATCGGTATGGACCATGAATTCACTAGAATGCAGCTCATAACACAAAATAAAACTTTTAAAAAGTGACGAAAAAGTAGAGGCTTGCGAAGCCGATCGATACGGCCAACGAGGCTCATCTGACAGGGTCATTGGGGAATGGGTGGAAATGGTGGTAAAGAAATCGATTGGAATTCGTTTGGGAACGTGATCGATAGTCGATAGTTAATAATAGAGAGACCCGCAGATCGTGTTACCTTCTACTGGGCTCCTGGTTTCGGCCTCTACGGCCTATGCTAATTCTAGCGGGCAAGTTTAGCGAAGTGGCTAGAGGTGCCCTGCAATACGTACGGTTCTTAGTTCCACCACGCACTATGCTCAAACCAGACCTCTCTTACTCCGGCCTGGGAAAGTACGTGCCACACTTATCCGAACGGATATGGTCATTAGTTTTAGACATCAATAGGTCACCACAATTCATTGTATAGACCTGTTCTATATTCAATCATTTTTACGACGCTACGAATGGAGTTGAATGCAAGGTGTACTCTCAGGGAACCATCGAATCTTCACGCTTTTACGCCTTTATATTTGCACTTACTAAAGCTAAGTGATCCTTCGAAGCATCAGAGCTTAACCAGGACATTCCTTCGGTTGAAAATTAGTGAGCAGTAGATGTACATGAAAATGTTTATCTTGTCAACCAAAAGTATCGAGATGGCACAGCTTCTGCACGATTTTTTTCCGACTTTCTCGACGGTCTCTTCTACTTGGCCATATCGTCCCCGTAGCCCTTCCAAAATTGACATGCTAACGAGTCACAGAAGGTCTGATGATGAGAGGAGCAGATCCGAACATCTGAAGAACTTCTACCAATACTCACGCCATAAGCAGGTTCAGTTCTGCACAAACTAGTTATCACTAAATGAGTGCGTGATTATATGGGATCACTGCTAACTGGCTACCGCTAAATACTATGAGGGCTGCGGTGATATTCATTACATGTTACAGCCAATTGCCGCTACCAGTTTTGATCTCGTCCAAGATTTCTCTCATCAAGGCCAGTCGACATGATGCCAAGGAAGAGCGGAGTGGTTTAGACCTCCCTCCTCCCACCCTCGCGTTTAGGTATGTCTTGTCCAGAAGCTCGCTTGTTTTTTGGCTCTCATTCTCTAAGTGGTTGCTAATATAGATTACACTTAACTCTGACCAGTTATCCGCCGTCTGTCAGTGATTTTCAAACAACGGGCTTACATATGAGAAGTGTTTATCTTTGAATATTTCCCCTCTGAAATCTGTGGATCGAAGGTACACAGGCAAAGATATAGTTTCCGAAGCCACTCCTTCTTTTAGTTTCAGAACAATTTATCTGCACGGACCATATCGAAATATTATCAAGAGCCGTAAAGGACCGCAGGGAATACCGTCTGCCACTCGTCTAAATATTCCTTGACTATCAGAAAGCATGCAAGAGTGTGGAAACCATCGCCATCTTGCTCACCTCTGTTAGCCGAGGTATAGACATATACGTAAGAATGCTTGCCGACTGAGATACTCTTTAGATACCGATGGTACGGTTTAGTATGTATCCTCCTTAATCATACTGCTTCAAATCTGTTGTATTAAGAAATCCGCAAGAGTAGTTGTTGGCGATGTCGTCAACCAGGAAAGAAGGCGCTAGACCTCTCCAACTCTCTGCTCCAGCCCAAGTGGTAACGTCCTAGCCCAGCTATTTTCAAAGTTGCAAAGAGAATAAATTCGACCAGGATTCTATGACATTTACGAAGAAGTCGAAATCTACAAGCAGCAGCCGAAACAACACGCGAAATGCTCGAAGGCCAGAGTGGAGCGATTCGATGGAACAAGAATGGAATTCAAGAAGTGCTGGGACCACTACAGTAGAAGGAATCACAGGCTATATAAATTTAAAGAACAAATAAGATAAAGAGGTTTAGTTTATCCCAGCGCCCCAAGGTCGCCAAGGCTTCCACCCTTTCGCTATTAGCAATTTATTACCAGACTTGTCTTGAAGGATAGCAACACTGGCTCGATACATCGGTAGACCATCGTGAGTCATTGTAAAGGGTAGATGTGCATTCAATCACCTCCAAACGACTTGTAATGAAGTCGAATGCATGGCTCATCTCTCACGGAATGATCAACGTCGAGAGCTTCATCCTTTTATTCCTTCAATCTCTGAAATGTCGGGTATTGTAACAGGGCTAAACCAAAAGAGATATTGAGTAGAAGCATAGAAGTTGTTGAAAACTCGCTTTCATCACGGCATCGTTCCAACTGCAAGGATACGGAAACACAAAATTAGTTGTTCGTGCTGCTCCACTTACGGTCGTCACCAAAAATTTGAATTGATTCCTCATAACCCAACGTTCTTTCTTAGGCTTTTTGTATAAGCATGAACAAGTAAATAAATCCGAACTTATTTTTTAAAAAAATTATAAGATATAAAATAAAGAATAAAGCTCTCTACGTTAATCAATCCATGAGGGATGCGCCAAGCATTCGGCTTCACTAACCACCACTAGAATGTGATGACTGAATGTAAATCTTGCATATACAATGACTTGAGGTAGCCTACCCTACCGATGTATGAATCAATGCTGCTATCCTCTCCAGGTCTCTTACCACTTTACAGACCATGGAGTTATGGGAGGCTCGGTGGTCTTGCGGCATGGGATCAATCTGTGTATTGCAGGGCACCTGGAACCACCTCGCTACACGCACCCCTATTCATCCTAGAAAGTTAAAAAGGTGATTCTTTTACAATCAGTCTACATACCTGAAGAGCCCCTTTGCATCGAAAACACATTTGTCCACAAATCTCAGCAGAGTTGTACTGTATCGGAATCACCTGGGTTGACCGAAATTCTGATATTCTTTCATTCACTGTGAATATAAAACAAAGGGAAAATTCAGCAAATTCGCAAAAGAGTGAAGAACAAAGGAAAGGTTAAGGAAGAGAGACCACATTGTATACAATGTCCGCCTAAAAAAGTCTTCGTAGTCGCTAAGCGGCCTTAATCTACAGAAGCAGCAACTTTAAAAGATGACCAGTAGTAAGAATGATGATGTCATTATCGTATGAACGGTAATGATTCGATTACCTCTTTATCCCATAACATCCTGGCACCGTATTGTGGTTGACCCAATCGAAACTAAAGTCATTTCGTCGGCTGACAGAACAGCCAAACTCGTCCGCATCTGCCTGCGAGTTTCCAGTCAGGACCTTTCACCGAGTCGATTTTTGGGTGTTACGCTGCACTTTTTATTTAAATTAGGTTATTTCGAGGCTATCGGTTTCAATATTCCTATTTTTTAAATGTTAGTTCGCTACGTTTCTCGAATGTATGTGCAGTATACTCTGTGCCACATTGTGTTTCAACTGTCAATCTTGTAAGCGCATTGCTGTCACCATTTGGGCTTTTCTCTTAGCAAAGTTGAGCTTTCGAAATTTCTCCATGGGTCCGACATCGATACATTCCATGCACCATCAAAGGTTTATCGTTTTGATACGAAATGGAAAAACAATGAGTTGTTGTCACAATCTTAACCCTTTTGTTTACTGCCTTTTTCTTCTTAATGGCAGGGCTTGTTGCGAAATAGAACTCGTATGTAGTGCTGAGATATTTGCAAAATTCCGGACCGCAGGTGTATGCGGTGGGGAACGAACACGCGCTGTTGTCCTTACCGGGGAGTAGCCCACTTCACCACCACACCATCCGGGTCCTTCCTTTTGCCTGTCTCTCAGCTGGTTCTATCGATCTTTTTGCCATCAGCAATCACCCGTCA
>UYYA01005041.1:24460-35019 GCA_900624975.1 Angiostrongylus costaricensis
TGACGGGTGATTGCTGATGGCAAAAAGATCGATAGAACTAGCTGAGAGACAGGGAAAGCGAAGGACCCGGATGGTGTGGTGGTGAAGTGCGCTGCTCCCCGGTAAGGACAACAGCGCGTGTTCGTTCCCCACCGCATACACCTGCGCTCCGGCGTTTTGCAAATATCTCAGCATTACAAATGAGTTGTTGGTTGAAACTTGAACAGTCTATCCCTTACATAATGAACTATGCAGTTTTTTATGCATAATGGTTTGGTTGGAATCCTGAAATTTTTTAACATAATATACGATGTTGTGCTCAATAATTCGTATCCTTTTTTCTTTTGTTGTTTAAAAATTTAAGTGGCCAAGAGCCTGACACACTTCCAGAATTTGGTTACTTCTTCCAACATTTGCTATTTAGTTTATTATTTGAGCTTCTGCTTGCTAGATGTTTAGCCTGCGTTGCCCGCTGTTATAGTTAGACTATGTTCCGTCGCTTTAAGTCTGTATATGTTAACGTCATCATTTGCCGCTTGTTTCTACATTCTTACTTGGATACTTAGATAGCCCCCACTGAATCAGAGGGTCTTCACTTGTTCTGCGGGCCCGAGCAAAATTTCTTTTTGAAATTTTGCTGGTTTGGCCATTGTGGTTCCCTGGAGTCTCGAAGTTAGCCGGACCAAAGTCTGCCCCAGGTAGTCACCACCACAGTCAGGCGCCGCTACAGTGGATCAGAGGAAGATTTGCCACCATGCGACTAGTTGGATGTCAGGGCGATGGTGGATCTTGGTATTGGCTTGTTCTTAGATGAGCTTCTAGATGGAAGCGATAGAGTCCTTCTCAGCTTGAAGGACCCTGCTAGGGAATGAATCCCCTCGCTTTACATCGCAGCCCGACAACCAGGGACACCTCCCAGCCACGATGAGGCGGTTAATCGTTGGGAGGGTCTCTACATTCACATATCTAAATATGACTTTTTTTTCTAGTTTTAGTAAGGTATCTGATACCATTTAACGTGCATTAAATCCGGTCATCCTTTAGAGCAAAGACGTGCATAGGTCTTCTTCTTTGCTTTCATTCTATTCTTACTTCAAGAGGTTTGCCGTAGTATTTTTAGCATTTTAGTGCTTTAGATGTAACATTTTCCACATTTACACTGCTAAACTGTTCATAGTGCGATCAACAGTGGGCCAAGCAGAAACATCGCAGCCAATGACCATTGTTCCTCCACAGTAAACTACTTCACTTGGACATAGAGAAATGGCGAATGTAAATATTTGCGTAAGGCTTGGTATCTAACTAGATTTTTGTCTTTCTGTTACAGCGAATCACGCATGGTGGTTCGTTTATGTTCTTAATAAACACATGTTATTGTTATCAGCATTTGTGTAAAATGAAACACATGTGATCTGGGGTCCAAGTTTTACAAATTTCTTAGCATCACTGTTGTTGTATTTCACACAACTAATAATATTTTTAACTGCTACCTTCCTTTGAACTTCTGCATGAGTGATGAATATTTTCTTCTATTCTTGAACTTGCACTAAGTAGATGTGAGTATTTATTGTAGCCGAAGTTTCGGCGCATTCGCGCCTTTCGCAGCTGTAATCATTCTAGTCCGGTATTCACAGAGTCTGTGTCTACCTCGCGTAAACGCCTGAACGGAAGAAAACAAATAGTGTTAGTCATCTTCAAAACTTTTTTACACATTCTTACGAACCGCATTTGTTGAGCTGATGCTAAGTTGGTACAAGTTCTCGTTGCTGATGTTGTCGTTGTTCGAAGGCTGACGTTTCGGCGAGTTGGTGTTCCTCAGAGCTTGCACGTATCTTATATAACAATAGCTCTATGATATCTATAGTATTAATGAAGATTGAACTTATAAATAAACGGCTTTTAAAAAAAGACATCGTGCTGTTGCCTTTGCGAACACCCGTGTGTTTTTCACGACGGATGACGACTGAGACCCACCCAGGCCAAAAAATTAATTTGAAAAAAAGGGGCTACGTGAAGCGTGATGCTGAGGCATTTGCTTTTCCAGTTTTTCTTTGAGCTTTTGAAATTCGTGCAAAGCGATTCATGAGCCTTCCTTTTTAATGTTTTTTCACTCCTCAGCTAGGATCTGCAGTGTGTTGAAAATCGATATGACTGGAACATTCGGAGTTACTCATTCCGTTGAGCGCAAATGGTGTGTACATTACCAATCCGTTCCTCGGAGACATCGTTTTCTGAGATTTAGTCTCAGACGAATTTTTCCACAGGATTTATCAAAGTGTCGGCAATCATTCGTTTCGCTTGGCTAATATTTGGTGTTATAATAACGATGTCATCAGCAAAGCGAAGATGGTGTAATTGCCGACCATAGATTTTCACTCCCATATTGTCCCATTCCAATGTTCGCATGACGTTCTCGAGCGTAGCGCTACATAATTTTGGCGAAATGGTTTCGCTTTGCCTAACCCTTCTTTTGACGTCAGTGTTAATATCGCTGTGGAATGGTGATATCTTCGTTGTAATATATCTGTACAGATTAGGAAGAATCTTCACAGAATGACTAGGGACTGATTGTCCTGAACTTTTATGAGTGCTGCTATCTCAACTGAATCAAAAGCCTTATTATATCGATGGAAGTGAGACAGAGCGGTTTTGTACTCTCGCAATACTTCATTGAACCTTGTTATCGTGTGGATATCTCTCATAGTACCGAATCCTTTTCGAAACCCTGCTTGCTCACATGGCCGTCCCTCGTCCAGTGTTCCGTCAATCCTGTTTACAATGGGAGGGAATAGTTTGTAGACGACAAACAACGGACAGATTGGGCAATAGTTGCTGAGATCATGGTCACCTTTCTTGAACAGCAATACGGTTTTGCTGGACTTCCACTGAGTAGGGACCTTGCATTCAGGCTGGTAATGTGTGAAGAACTGGGCTGGTGTGTTTATGAGGACTGGCGGATGGTTCTTTAGGTGTTCAGAACTTATCCTCTCCGGATCAAGTGTTCGACTCTTAACCGTTGAAATAACATATCGGATTTCGGAAGGGAGAACCTGTGGCACAACATATCCATCCTACTTTATTTCATATAACGGAAGATGGACGTGGCTATCGAAAAGATCTGAGCGGTATTCGTGAATGATTTTCCCTTTTGCCTTTCTGGACGCTGTAACCGTTCAGTCTGGGTGTTGCAGTGTAATCATCTTGGTCGAGTAATTGGCGAAGTGTCGGTGCTCTTCTATCTTTATGATCTTCTTTTATAACCTGTCTGCATTGTTTTGCATGTTCAGACGTTACTTCGCGGTTGCCTGCAGCTCGTGTGGTTCCACGCTAGTGTATCAGCTCGAGTGTTTCTGGAGACAGACTTCACTTGGGTGATTTTCGAACTCTTGGCTTTCAGCGCTAACGTGAAAATCTTAAATGAGATGGTCGTATTCTTCTTCGGTGTTGTCGGCAACGGGATCTTTCCAACAGCTGACTAATGAATTGAATAAGTCTCAGTTTACGGTGTTTCGGTGATTTCAGTTTTTGAATTTGGCGGCTTTTTCTTCTTTCCGCGAGAAATAGAATTCTCCACGAAGGACGCGGTGGTCTGATCCCGTGTAGAATTTTGGGACAACAGCGATGTTGGTTAGGCAAAATCTTCTATTTGCTATGATGTGGTTTATTTCGTTGTGGTACTCTCCATTTTAATACTCCCACGTCCAGTGTTGAGGGTGGGGCTTCTGGTATTGCGAGTTACCATGGATTGTCTTGGTCGCCATGATAAATTCATATAGCCGACTTTAATCCGTGGGTCCCAATGTGACGTTCTCCAGACGCTCTTCTTGGTAGAAATCTTGACGTTGAAATCTCCAATAATGAGCTTGAAGAATGTTATGGTTTTCTGTGTAGAATTTTACCAACTCCATATAGAACGCTTCAGCTTCTTCTTCGTTATAGTTTGATTTCGGCGCGTAAACGACGTAGATTGTCAAACCCGGAATTGATTCACATCTTTTTAATCATAAACGTCAGATTCAGGTTGTAAGCATTCGAGCATTGCTGGAACTTTACTTTTTCGACTATGGAGGTTGATTTCTGAAATATTTACGACAAGAAAAGATATTTCCAACGTACAAATAAAATGGTTCGTCGAGAAAAAGTCAAATCTTTGTTCGACATCAACCTCCAGTAGCTAACTGTAAAAGCAATTATGCCTATATTTTTTCTCGACTGTCCGCATTTCTAACATAATAGTTTTTTTTTTGAAATTATCTTCACTCGGTCACGATTTTCCTTTAGTTTGAGTTAATTTCGCTTCTCTTCTCGTTTTATTCCTCAGTGAGATAATAATGATGAAGTGTCGGAAATAATCGCTATTTATCTAATTTCCTATATTCACGCTGAGCAAACACGACTAAATAATTCTAGTTATGTAGATAGATCCACAGATCTCCCTCATATGAGGGGTCCCGATAGTAGGTTAGTCACGCGGCAGCGTGGCGCGCCCCAGGTGGGGGATAGGAGATTAGTCTCGGACCAAAAGCGACCTTTTCTCCCCTGAGACGCAGGTAGATTCAGGGGATGGACTGCTTCTTTCTGCTGCACCGATTTGGCACATAATTCTTCTGTATGTGCTAGGCGTATTCATGCACGCGTGTGTGGGTGCGTTCTAGTATATGCAGATTGTATTCTATGAGTCAATTCGGCCAAAAGTCTGCAATCGAGTGACTGAGAAGTATATGGGAGTCGGTTAGGATTCGCTTCCAACAAATTAGCTCCATGTCCACTCTGGAAGGGCCTGGCGAGCAAGCTACCCGTGAGTTTACCCGACGCCCACGTTCAGATCCCAGCAAGCTATACGTGGGTATCAAAAATGCAAAACACAGTAAAAAAAACGGACCTTATTCCCCTGACCCCGATAGAGCCCCTGACTTCGCAGCGTTGGGTAGGACGAGAACGGATAGGCTGATAAAATCTCTGGACCATTGGAATCTGCCTGGATTTCAGAGAACTATGGCGGGTTATGTACCTACAATGCACGTACACTTGCATCCGAGTCTTCGATAGAAGACTTTCTCATGCAAGCGGGAAGGATGAGGTACGATGTCATCGGCCAGGCCGAGACGAGACGATGCCCCCTATTCAACGCCGTTTACGACACCGGAGAAGTTCCTCGGAATATGCGAAAGTAGAGGAGTCAGCGGCGTCGGCCTTCTCGTCAACACGAGTTTATCCATGAACATTTATTCATTCGAAGAACTAACAACCCGAGTCTGTTTATGATTAGAAAGATGTGAATCAATTCCTGGTTCGACAATCTTCGTCGTTTACGCGTTGAATTCGAACTAAAACGAAAAAGAAGCTGAAGAGCTGAAGCGTTCTATATGGAATTGGAGAAATTCTACAGAGAAGACCACACATACTTCAAGGTCATCATTGGAGATTTCAACGCGAAGATTCTACCAAGAAAAACGTTTGAAGAACGTCACATTGGGACCGACAAATTAGAATGGAACGAACAGGGTGAGCGGCTGTCTGAGTTTATCATGGTACCAAGACCATGCATGGTAAATCGAAATTCCAGAAGCCCCACCCTCAACGCTGGACGTAGGAGTCTCCCAATGGAGAGTACCATAACAAAATAGAACTCATTATAGCAAATAGAAGGTTTTTGCCTATCCGATGTCGCCGTTGTCCCAAAATTCTACACAGGATCGGGCCATCGCCTCCTTCGTACAAGATTTTATTCCGCACGAAAAGCAGAAATAGCCGCCAACTTTAGAAAACGAGGTCCCAGAATCACCACAAACTGGGATTATTCAATTCATTAATCAGTTGTTTCGGGAAGATCTCGTTGTCGATAACATCGGCGAGGAATACGACCGGCTCATTCAACATCTTCGTGTTAGCACTATGAAAGTTGAGAGTTCAAAAGTCACCAAGTGACGTCCGTCTCCAGAAACACTCGAGCTGATACGCCACCGTGGAATCGTACGAGCTGCAGGCAACCGCTAGCGTCCGAATTTGCAATACAATGCAGTCAAAGGATAAGAGAAGATCTTAAAGAGGGTAGAGAAACAGTAATAGTCGAAGCTGCAGAGGTTGCGAAAAGCAATCGCAAAGTCCACCGAACACTCGCCAATTACAAGACTAAAATGATTGCACTCCGGCGCCCAGACGGAACATTTACAGCGTCCAGAAAGGCAATGGAGAAAATCATTCACGAACACTACTCGGATCTCTTCGACCACCTTCCGTCTTATGAAATAAAGGAGGATGGATATGTTGTGCCACAGGTTCTCCCTTCCGAAATCCGATATGTTATTTCGACGGTTAAGAATAAAACACTTGATCCGGAGAGGATAAGCTCTGAACACCTGAAGAACCCTCCGCCAGTCCTCGTAGACACACTGGCTCGGCTCTTTACACGTTACCTGTCTGGATGCAAGTCCGATAGGTTAGTGGTAAACCATCGAGACCCTGAAAGGTGATATTTTTGACGTTAACTTTTTAAAACAACTGTAGATCCATACAGCTCCTAATTTTGGGTTTCTCATGCACATTGATCTAAACATTTCCCATAGAGTTCAATACCACGCCGCTCGGAAGCGAGAATGTAGTAATCAGCTCTTCGAAAAAACTAAAATGCAGCATTAAGTCTGAAGTTTGTTAAAGCAGCGGCACTTATCCAAGTGGTAGATAAGAGCAAATAAGTTTTACATCATCCTGTGATGACTGTATTTCAACTTATTCTAAACGCGCGTATTTCTAGTCATACGGGTTGGCCAATGATAGGTGTTAAAGATTTGGAAACTTTAGCAAACGTAAATGTGTCTCTTCAACTACAACTGCACTAACTGACTATTTATTCAAATTCGTGACACTACAGTCTGTCAGTTGGAGGTAACTCGGAATTTAGTGCGTCGTCTAGAGGTATTCCCTCAGACGGTACATTGTGGGTTCTGCGTACTATTAGTGGTACACATTTTTCTGATTTTTCTTGACTGATTCGTTAATTTTTTGTAGTCACGCAAAAGGCAATGAATTCACTGCACAGATGTTGTATTTGTTTCTTCAGCTGCTACCGCATCATAATTGGCTAACCATTTGATGGAGTCGATTAACCCAAAGGGGCCTTGGTCTTCTCTGCAAAACTTCTTTAAGTCCATATAGAACGCTTCGACTTCTTCTTCGTCATAGTTTGTTGTCGGCGCGTAGACGACGAAGATTGTCAACGCCGGTATTGATCCACATCTCTTTAATCGTAAACGTCCGATTCGGGTTTTTAGTTTTTCGAATGAATCGGTGTTCATGGACAAACGAGAATGCGGACGCCGCCGACTCCTCTATTATCGAATGTTCCGAGGAACACTTCTCCTCTGGTGCCATAGACGTCGTTGAATTAACGGTGTCGACTCGCCTCTGCCAGTCCCATAACGTCATACGTTATCCCTCTTGCTTGTATGATGAAGTCTTCTATCTAGGACTCCTATGCAAGTGTGTCTGCCATGTAGGGACATATCGTAACCTTAGTCCTCTATAATTTAGGCAGCTTAGAATGATCCTGACATTTTAACAGCCTCCCGTGCTTGTCCTTTTCAACGCTATTGAATAGGGGCCCTTCAAGGTTAGGAGAATGAGGTTCGTTTCTTCTACTGTGTTAAGATTTTTCATACCCACTTATGGTTTGCAATGCTCTAGAAATCGATGTAGGTGGGCATACTCTCGGGTAGCTTGCCAGTTTCTCCTAGAGTGGACATGACGCTCATTCGCTGGAGGCGACTCCTAACCGCCTCGCATATACTTCCCTGTCAGTTTATTTCAGGCTTTTGGCCGAATTGTCTCGTAGAATACAATGTGCATGAACGAGAATTCACCCGCACATGTATGCATGAATACGTCTCGTAAATACGAAAGTATTTGCTAAAGCGGCTCATCAGAAACACGAGGTTAGTTCCCTGAATCCAGCTGTGTCCCAGGAAGCTAAGGTCGTTTTTGGTCTGCAATTACCCCTCTACCCGCCATCTGGAGACGCACCATGTCTCCTCGCGACTAACCGGCTAGAGTCACCTGTTATGAAGGAGATATGTGGCATAAGAACATATAAATATCGATTATATATTCTGAATTTTATAGAAAGTTGGTCTTTCGAGTTATCTATATCTATTATTATGAACCTATTATTTGGCTTCTACATCGTCCTTGAGTGATCGGTTACTTTTACGTTCCCACTTTAATTTCTGATTTCGGTTTTAACATCTCTCCGAATCAACTAGTAGGAAGACCGAGCGAAGGACTCGTCACCGAAAACACACCTCCCTCTGATCCACATCGTGGTGAAGACTTGGATACGTCCCTGCAAGGTTACGCCAGGACTCCAGGGAGGACCAAGTTGCACGACCAGTAATCGGCCAGCCTCAGTACCCCGCACACTGGGTGCTCCCGTTTATGGCGTCAGGTGGTGAGACGACCTGTGAAAGGCCAGAAAATTTCGGGTTACGCAAGACGTCATTGGGACCGGATCTGACGAAAACGCGCATGACACGCCATGGAGATTGTTTCTTAATATGCACGTATAATGCCAGAACACTCTCCACAGACGCCGATCTTCACGCCCTTCTTGTAGCCACAGATCGAATTAAATTTCATGTGATCGCATTACAAGAAACAAAAATCAAGAAGACTGACATACGCCAACTAAACAACGGAACTCTTGTAATCCGCGGAGACAAGGTCCCGTCACGAAACGTCGGTGGCATGGTCCATCCGTTAAGAAGATCACTATCATCAACTGAGATCATCTCATTTTCGAGATCCAGCAGAATATACATTGACAGCGAAACATAGATAGACTGGTCACATAATGAGAAGAACAGACGACAGATGGACGAAAAGAACAGTAGAGTGGACTCCAAGAGAATGCAACGTCCCCTTGGACGACCACCTACACGTTGGGCGGACGTATTCGTAAACAAGGTTAATCAGCTGTGCCCGCAGCTGCAGTTGTTTCACAGATCACGGTATGAGACTCGCAAGCGCTACCATGCTCGAACAAGACCACCACCATGGACTACGATTGCGAGAGAAAGGAGCGAGTGGCATATGTGCTGGGGTCCACACAGCTCGTGAAGGCGGACATCCAATTATCCAGGTAAATAAGTATTACGGTGAACTACCCTTGTTGAGCTGATGTTAGGTTGGTATAAGTTGTCTTTCTTGTTGTTGTTGCTGTTGTTCGATGGCTGACGTTTCGACGACTTCACCTTCCTCAGATCTTGCTGTTTCGTGTAGGCACTTCATTTTTAGGATCTTTTAAATGTCCTCTTGTATGTGGTGTTTTTTTCTTCTATTTCTCCGAGGTTTAGGGGAAGTAGTAGGTTGACAGGTCTTCTGTTGACCCGCTTGTTTGTTAGTGTGACACTTGCCTCTCTATATGCTGCACTTTCTGACTGTTGCAGTTTGATTATGCGGTCAATTTTTCATGTATTCTGAGGATGGATTGGCTCGTGAGTCAAAACCGCTGTGCCCACTGTCTTAATGCGTTATGAGCCGTTTTTGCTATCGATGTGATCTTACACAATTCACAAAGACTCCTCAAGTATTGTTGACTTGAAGTCGTCCAGCATTGTTCTTTCAGGTTATGAGTTTCTTATAAGACTTGCCTCGCCACGTGTGCTTTGCGTAGCATCTTGCTTCTTCTGGTGAAAGATAACTCGTGTTGATTTCCGGTTGTTCAACAGGATATGCTGTTGCCATATCACGGTGGATGAAGTCGTTCGGTCGCAGGATTATGTGTTCGTCGTGCTATACTTTGAGATTAATAGTGATTTGGTACTTACACTTCCCTCGAATTCTACAAGGAGAGTTTCCAATTGTTCCACCATTGGGACCGACTTTTGCATGAACTTATGGTGAGGATGCTTCGTGGATTTAATAAAACGCTCATAAATACTTTCTCTAGCTCAATATAAGGCGTTATTGTCTTTCACGTAATTACTCTTGTTTCTATTGTCTTCGCAAATGATGTGTTATTCATGAATGGAATAATAGCCGTTTGTAAGATCTCCTCACCCAGACCGAAGGTGGATGCATTACCCGTTGTAAAGGTGCTGAGTACTAGTCGTCCTGGCAGTTTTGCACCAGTTCGAGGTGGAAAAGTCTTGTGGCTGCACATATAAAGACCACTCCGTCGAACTTTGTTATGTTGATATTGCACTTCACTGATAATGGGCCAGAGTGCTCTACGTAGCAATTCCCAAGACCGACTTTCTGTTAACCTAGGCATTCATTGATAATTCGATGTTTTTCTTCAATAAGCAGAAACGAGGTTGTTATCATAGAATTTATTAGGATACAATAGCTGACGTTTCGGTGGTTTTGCCCTCTTCAGAGCCTGGAGAGGTCAAATTGAGATGCGATCTACTCAGCCAAACACTTTCATAACCCCAGCAGATAAAACTTAACAAATAAATTTGTAACTGCCACGACCGACTTTCTATTAACCTCGGCATTGATCAAGTGATTTTCTTCGTATTTTTGTTGAGCAAACGCGAGGTGTTACTATTCTTTGTTCACGATTAAGCTGACGTTTCGGCGGG
>UYYA01005042.1:0-44234 GCA_900624975.1 Angiostrongylus costaricensis
GTCATTCGACACGTTTGCATAAAGCGCGGTAATGTCGAAGGACTCCATCACGCACGCGCTGTTGGGCTGCGCAGTACGTAGACGATCCAGAAACATCTGGGTATTCGTAAGATGGGCTGGAATGTGTTTCAACAGCTGGTTAAATATCAGGGTTAAAAACCATGTTGTCCTGTCCGTTGGCCCTTCTACGCAGCTAATGATAGGTCTAACCTTAAATAGTGATGGATCGTTAGACGCAAGATCATCGCTGGATACTAACTTATGAGTTTTTATAAGTAAGTACAAGACGGGGCATGTTGGTAAGTCAATTTTTAGTTGAGAAATAACTGATAGTTTTAAACCAGCAGCGCTTGCCATTTTAGCCCATTCGTGGTTTAGTTTTCGGTATTTACTTTTGAATTCCTCCTCAGATGATGGGCGATAAAGCGAAGCATCTTCAAGATGCCTTTTCGTTATCTCCACATCTAACTGATTAGGGATTACGGCAAACTCTCCACCCTTATCACTAATGGATAGTCTTATGGTTTTCAACCTTATCACTTCTCGTACCTCTCGCATACCACGTCTTTGCACTTCAGTGAGGTTTGAGCTGTATCTTTTCGCGCGACAGTGATTAAGGACCTTGAGAGTTTCATTCGCAAACATCCGAAAATTAACAACAACTTCATTATTGGGCTCTTGTTGTCTAAAGAACGGCAGAGGAAATGGTGCCATTGGTAGGGCCCCCACTTGGTGTTGTTGGCACCTATTTTGCTTTTCATCTCTAGGTTTTTTGCGGAGTCTATCTTGAAGTTCATGTAAACCACATGCGGCCTTACAAACGAGAGCGCGCCGTCAGGGAGAGTCACGCCTCCTAACACAGTTAGCCTTGAATTTTCTTGCACATTATTTATCCTACTGTGACCTGTTTGATATTCGTTAGCGACATTTCTGCGCGTTATTGAAGCTGTGTTATGCGATTTACTCAAAAGGTCTTCGAATTTTCTCCACAAAGTTACTTTAGTATTAGACCTAATAGAGTTGCAAATCAGCACTGACCTACCCACTATTCTCCTCCAGAGGCAGCCTCCAAATACTGAGCACAAAAGTTTTCCTTCGTCTCGCACTTCCTCCACTTGGCGAATATCTGGTTTTGTCGGCTTCGTAGACAGGTGCGTAGTATTCGCAATTCGGTGTCCAGTACACGGTGGCTGTCTTCTGGTAGTCCGCATACGCCTAACTTTTCTGTTAAAACGTTACCCCAATTTGAAGAAGAAACTAAATCTTTAACAACCTCACGATTTCAGGCTACCGGCCAGCTCAAGTGCTGAGCAAAATAGCGCATCCCTTGCTTACGGATAAAAGATAAAGTGTAGACTAAATCAAAAATATGTATTCTTTCTTTGACGAGCTTACACGAGGTTAATAATGATATTTATTTATTTTCGGCTAACGTTTCGACGCTTCGTCTTTCCCAGAGTCGATGATCCGAGTCGATGGTGCATGCTTGTTGTTCGTCTTGACGTTGCAGCTTCGCCTTCGTGGCGAGTCAGGTCTTCCTCAGTGAGCCATCTTCTAAAATAAATGAATATCATTATCAACCTCGTGTAAGCTCATCAAAAAAAGAATACATATTGATTAGTGATACTGAGGTTCAAGGAAAATCGGTTTCGAAATATAACTCAAAAATGTCCGCTTTGTCTTGATATGGTGAATTTAAGGAACAGTAATCATTATTCTGATACCGAAAAAGTCTCCGGTGCACAACGATGGTAAGAAGCAGGAAGTGGCTGCAAAGAGCGCAGGCCTACTTTAGATTATCTAAAAAACGCCTATTTATCTTATATAAGGAGCGCCTAAAAGTTGATTCGGTTTCGTCATCGTCCTTTAGCATTACCCCATTCCTACTCTCGCTTTTAATTTCGGTTTTAATATCGTATCCGAATCAACTAATAGGTAGAGTGAACGAAAGGGTCGCTGCCAAAAAAATACTTTCCTCAAAGCCATGTTGTGCTGAGTACTTGAAAACGCCCCTGTAAAGTTAATTGAGGACTCCAAGGAAGGTCAAATTGCTCAGCGAGCATTCGCCCAGCGTCGGTACCTCGCACATTGAGTATGTCCATAAAGACATCAGGAGGTGAAACAATCAGTGAGAAGCCACAGAATCCCGGGTTAAGTAGAGCGACACTAGAATCGGATCTGACAATCACGCACATGAGATTATTTCCAAATCTGTATTTGTAATACCACAATGCGCTCCTCGAACGCCAATTTTCATGTGCTCCTTAAAGCCGCAGATCACATAAAATTCTATGCGAACGCTCTAAAAGAAACGAAAAGTGGTGATGCGGCTTTGTCGTCCATCCGTCCATTGTCACCTCGCCGTCCAGTATGAGATCTTTTCCGCTTGCATGCCCGTCTTCAACCAGGGCGTCATGAAAAGACCACTACCATTAATTATTACTCATCGACTGGTGCAATTGGTGAGTGCGAATCAGCAGAGTTTATATATCAGCTGGAGGAAAGTATCCATAACGATGAAGCGTTTCATAAATTTGTTCTCGGAAACTTCATCGCCAGAAAAGGAATTGCCAACGAGACTGACTATTGAGTTCGAAAATTTAGGCTGGAAAAGAGAGATGAGAATGGAAACCGCTTTGCTGAACTTTTGCCAGCAGCACGTCTCTTCTATGGAAGCTCATTTTTCTGGAGGAAAGAAATTAGCTGCTGAAAATAAGAGTCCTCAAACGGTGCAAAAAATGTGGAGATCGACCACACTTTGACGTGTAAAGGAAGGCGACTCTTTGAAGCCTCTGTGATCCCAAGAATCCGTAGAGCATCCCATCACAGCTCCCCACTTCAGCGAAGGATGTAGCTGGCGGTCATCGTGCCTAAGAAAGGTGACCGAAGGAATCTTTGCAACTATTGCCTGATGTGCTTGTTGACTCCACTCCACAAACTCTCCACGAAGATTATTCTTTTATATACATCAAGGAAGCACGACTACTTGAGCAAGCAGAATTCCTACAGAGGCTCATCAGCATGGCGTACAACCAAACCGGTTCCAAACTCGTATAAGTTGGGAATACCTTGATCCTAACCCTGATTATTTATCGACTACGGAAAAGTACTTGACAGCGCCGAAACGAATGCAGTCCTATGAGTGCCTACGACCAAGAAGTGGACCCGTCCTGCATATGAGCTTTTTAGAACTGTTAGTGGAAACGCACTACGGAAATACAACTTCTCCATTGACCTCTGACCAAACTCACAGGAAAATGGATTCCAGCACTCTATTATGCCGCAGGAAGTGCGCTTATACCTCTAACAGGTCACGACAAGTTAAGACAAAATTCGCAAAGCTGTTTAGTGTCACAGTGTAGTGGACAACGAAGCCACTCGATTGGAACGAAAAAGACATACGTATTGATGGAAAATTCCTCATAAACCTTCGTTTCGTGGAAGTCTTCGCCATCTTATCGAGGTGTGCCAGTGAACAAAGGCCGATGCTCAGTGAAGTCATCGAAGCGAGAAGGAAGGTCGGACTACTCACAAATCAGGAAAAGACAGAGTTCATAAAGAACCCACGTTGCGAAGGCGAACAAATTAGGCTGGATGGTTTTCTGATTACAGAGACCTCGTGTATATACTTTGCACGTTCATAGAACGTGAAGAAATACATGAAGAAGGAATTATTAACAGAAGAAAAAGAGCAGCAAGGGAAGCATTTGAGGAACCTGAAAAAGCACAGAACAGCTAAGAAATCTCAAAATCCGTGCCTACCTTTTCGATTCAAAATCTCTTCCAGCACTCTATTATGCCGCAGGAAGTGCGCTTATACTTCTAACAGGTCACGAGTACTGCATACTACTCCCAGCCCACTTGAACTATGTCATCTGACGTGTGACCAGTAAGCACAACATCTAGCTTTAATTTGATGCTCTGATCTTCGACATCTATTTTATCTTCGAGACCCCAGGAGAGCAAACATCGATAAAGGATAAGAAGGACAAAGTTGTCGGCGTTCATCAATCTCTGAGGGATGCGCCGTGCATTCGATTTCACTAAGCATCGTTAGGAAATGATTTTGTAGATTGAATGCATACCTGGCCTTTACAATGACTCGTGGTGGCATACCAATGTATCGAGCCAGTACTGCTATCCTCCCAGACAAGTCTGGTGCCAATGTGCGACCCTGGAGAGATGGAAGGCTGGTGGGTTATACGATTAGAAGGCAAAGAAACGAATGAAAATTGCGCTGCGTCCGCACAACTCGTAAAGCCGAGCTCTCCAAGTGTCTAAGCAGGTAAGTAAAAGACGCCTATATTGACTACACCTGCTTGCAACATCTGAGCGCTAGCATTTGAATCATCGGAAGCGTGGTGATGGAAGTTGGTAATACTCCGTACGTTCACTAAGGGCTTTCTCTGATACTGGGGTTAAGTGTTCTCATTGACACTCGGCAATGGAACATTTACGAATAACCGTTTACGGTGAAAAAATGCACACTAATGCTAGATCAAGAGTGGATAGCGCATTAGAAGTGACTCTATTCACGAGTACGGAGCTGGTACGAACCTTCCTCAGCTTTACCAAACCTCTTATCGTCCGCAGTCGGGAAATCGGTGCGTGATTTTTCTAGGAACAGTGCACTCTCTGCCATCCAAGTGGGAGCGCCCGAGATCGGTTAACCCTGGACTCTGGGGAGAATCAATCCGGCCAGAATTCAGCGACATTCACAAATAAGACGAGTAGACTAACCTACACCCAAAAAGTTTGAAGACCCTTGTGGGTAGCAGATGCGAGGAAACGAATCGAATCCAACAACGGCTGGGATCCGCACATGGACGTCGTGTAAAAAATGTTATGTACCTACTCCGAAAAAAATTTTTCAGAAGCACTTGGGGTGTTCAATACTTTTCCTGCAACTTCGACACGTTTTTATTGTTGTTTGATCGATGTGTATCTTTATAGCGCAGAAAAATTATGTGCTTTTGTTTGCTCCATGTAGGTCGTAGGTGGCAAATTTTCCAGCTCCTAAAGTACTTTGTTATTTTTTAGGTAATCATCCTGTAACATTTAGTTAAAGTAGAGGAATTTATAGTCAATCATAACAACTGTCTATCAGCAAGCAACATAAAAATCTCGCACATCAATTTTTCTCAGGAATTATTTCGATTACTGATATCTATCTTATCGTTGCAGAGAACAGGGCTGCTGTCGTACAAAATCTACTGCTCTCCTTTCGTTAAAGACCAATGAAAAAAGGAACAGTTCGTTTCACCAAGAAAGTACGTGGTATTTCATTGCAAAGACGTCTTCGATTTTCTGTCAACTCATGCAACACCAACCCCTCGTATTGTTTTGATTTTTCATTTCACGTGATATGTCGCCGTTTTGTTTCCTTAGCTCCTCTTAGTTATTCCACAAGTATTCTAATTGTTTGTGCTTGAAACCAGTGCAATTCATGTCTTCAAATGATTACGTTCGTCGACGATTTCCTTGTCTAGTGAAAATGTGAAAATTGATATTCCTGGCTGTTTTCATGGGTTTACGTTCATGTTTAAATCCTTGAAAAGACTAAACCATTCTTTTCAGGGTTAAGTTTAATGTAAACTGATGTAGAAAAAAATGGTTGGCAAGAAGAATGTGGATCAGAATATTTTCACTAGCATCCAATAACATTTAGAAAAGGACTCAAGATTTCATTTACAGACGAACCGCTAAAATCTGGAAGACGGAAGCAGACATGTAAACCATCAAACCTATAGATTTTCATGAACATCTATCCTTCATTAATAAAACAATTCTTTGTTTCAAAATCTGTCAAGAAATTTTAAGTGTTTTACACCTGCTTGTAAGAAGGAGAAGATAATCCAGACAATACGGCTCCTAAGTCGGGTAACCCACTTTGCTGCTTCCATCGCACAACAACGTATATTGTTAGGCTAGTATTTTCTGTCTGACGAGAACTACTTTAGCGATTTTATAACGCATTTTTTTTAAGAAAAAATGTGACAGAAAACCTGCAACGACTAAAATTTTATCACATTTGCTTATGATCTGTTGTAAGCATATGAAATAGCTGCCACAAGGTTCTTGTCCAGCTGGGACATCGTTCCTCTTTAGTATATCCTTAATGGAAGGCTAGTTGGATTTTTTCAATGCGTCAGAATTTTTACCCGTTGATCACGCTGAGTTTCGTGTAATTTCGCCTATCCATAACACAAACTGTTGGATAACGGGAAAGCGGCGATTATATATCAATCCGCCGACCCACTTGTTAACGACCATCCTGATCTGTTAACCTATAGTTTTTGAAGGGATATGCAGTTGGCGTGTATATAGCTTTCAGGATATCCACATAGCAAATTAAAGAATTCAGTATCTTTCAAAAAGCACTGCAATTCGATCGAGTAGTGGGCAAGTGAGATAAAAGTTGTTTTCATGTGAATCGAGATCGCCCTTTTTGAGACGTTTTCGCACTCATTGACTCATACACTTTCGCTCACATGTCGAAGCGAGCATCAAGAATGTAGCCGAAAAGTCTGCCACTAATCTACTTTCATGCTTTTCGTTTATTGCAGGTTTATCTAGCGAGTGAAGAAAAATGTTGACGTGCAAGGGACAAAAATTTCGTGCATCGATTACGCTTACCTTCTCCAGGCAGTGTTTCCAGAGAAATTCACCCTTAATCAGTGTTCAACATACCATTGAAGAGAGAACACAGATCGTCAAACCTCAGCAGGTGGATATATAGGAGCTTTGTAGTCCTAAAATGAAAAATGATTAATATGTTTTTCCGACCGTATTATAAAAATTCTAAGGACTTGCGTTCATACTTTCTCATCGCAGCTTTAATCCGCTTTCTTGTATTTTATTGCTTCTGAATCAATCAAATCGGAACTGAGGACAGTGAGATACGTCTTTTAGACGATTGTGTGGAGAACAGCCTACAAACGAATAGTAACAGCGCATTAGAGCACTTTAGGAATCAGAAACACTTCCTGTAATTGCCATTATCGACAGCTTCCTATGAGTGAAACGGCGGCCACAGGATTTTAACATACCCTAGGAGCATCTTACTAGGCAGCAATATCCGCGACCTTGATTGTGGTGTAGTCCAGTGATGGAACTGTGAGTCATGAGACGTCATTTTCTCTACTGCACTTGTCTACGTTGCCAGTGTTAAAAGAAAGACCAAAGAACAGCTTAAGCTGCTCATCTGTGCTATCAAGTTTCGCAAATGTCCGTTTTGTCTATTCCACAGAGTTATCGGGCTGCGTGGCTATCACATTTCTGAAATCGGATTGTTCTTCATTTACGGAGCCGGGTGAGCACACAAGCATAGTGCGGCTTTTATAAAGCGTAAAAATTGCACCTTAATTTCAACCAATTGTCGAGGCGCCCCTTACGATGTGCTCATTCACCGAAATATTCTTTCGCAGTTGTAGTTTTTCACACTTGAGTAATGACAGGTGCCCGACTGTGAACCACTACTTTTTGATAGAAAGCGCAACATAAGTGGGGAAGTGAAGGAGTTATAACAGCATTTCCACTCGTGTTTGGCTGCAGCTGGGAATGTCTTGTGGAGGCAACAAAGTTGTCAGTTTATTTTTTTTTTGCACATTCATTGCATTCATGATAATCAAAGGCAGCTTAGGAATCCTTAATTAGAATGTCGCTGTCTTCTTAATCCTTCCGCGACCGCAGGTTCGTGTGGGGTTCGTCGGATCGCATGTTTCTGAAGCATAATTGGAACAGGCATTGAAATCAGGACGTACGGTATGCACGATCCGTGAGTTTGCTTAAGAGGCACGAAGCACTGGTCCTTTGAGATTTCCGTTTTATTATGCTAGGAGTAACCTATGTCACACAAGTAAAGGAAGAGACGAGAAGTTCCGATCTTCTTCAACGATCAAAAAACAAAGATGCTGTTCTGCACGCCAAACTGTCGAAGATAAGAAGGGCCGGACCCGTAATGAGTATGAACGACAGCCAATTGACAAGAGCTGTTAGTGATTGGATTCCACGGGGTGTCAAACGTACTGCAGGAATACCACCGACCCGATGGTCAGAGTTTTTTACGAAAAGCCTACAGGAAAGGTATGATGCTCAACGAGTCCTTAGAGCGAGCAAAACCCATTGGGATATCCTTGCAAGCGACAGGGAAAAATAGAAGGCTTACTGCCGCCCGCTCGAGTCATTCGACGATAAGCTGGGCTAGAGATGATACAGGTGGTCGCTTCATTGTTTAGTTACCTTACTTTTTTTACATTTCTAGGTATCCACTATGTTCTTCTGTTATCCTCACATGTTTTTGGACACTTTTCTGTGATGAAAAAAAATATTGGCCTATTGTCTAAGCATGATGTTATTAGCTTTCAGCATTGTTTTGTGTCATAGTTTTGTCACAGTCGTAAAAGTGTATTTCTGTCTCTCTTTCATGTTTTTTGTGCCCAGCGATTTCATTCCAGCGCTCGATACGGCTTTTTGCAGTAATAGCTAACTAAACTTATTTATGGACCGGCCTCAGTATAAAGTTTGTGTTCAACAAACGATCGATTGACTACAAAGAGTAGTGAATGTGTTATCCGATTAAAAAGCATTGTGCTTAAGTGAAGATATTCAAAGAAAGCAGTTTTGGTCAATTTTATGCACTAAATAGTTGTTATAATAGAAAGCGTACAATCTCTTTAGGACCGCGGTCATTTTCGAGTTGCAGGCCCATATCGGACGGTGCGTTATAGGAGCGCAATTTAGATGTGCATTGATATCAAGATGTACGGTCCGAAACATATAGGTGCGTACATATTAAAATCAATGAACGTTGTTGTCAAAGCGTTGAACTGTCATTCAATTAGTTTGCAGATATTTTTTGTGCGTTGTAGGAAATCAAAATTCCACCTCTTTTAGAACGCGAATGCTTCAACTTGATTAGTACATCACAGTCACTCAATTTTTAGCTGCACCGAGGTTTTCTGTTGTGGTCACCAGCCTATGCAATGAAGAGGGCAAATTATGATATTAAAGGTTTTCGTTTTCTTGTTCAGCAATCACGAGGTTTTTAAACAGCATACATTTACTTCCATAGAAAAACACAATACAATACAACGCTAGCTGACGTTTCGGCAGTATCGCCTTCTTCAGAGCCTGGAAGGGTATACTGATATACAATCTACTAGGCCAAACGCTTCAATAACACTTACAAAAACACGAAGAACTTTTTGGTAATTACATGATCAGCAACTACTCGAAAAAACCCACCGCTTTTTCGTGACTTCCAATGAGGAAGTTTAGAGGTATTCTTTTTGGAAAAGTTTGCTTCACTCGTGGCACTTTTGTGAGCTTTCGTATGCATTTTTCGAACGGATGTTTTTTAACATGCTCATTCAAACGATTGAGAAAGATGCTACATGTAAACGAATAATTTTGATTGTTTCACTTCGTTAGGAATTTTCGTCAAAAAAATTATGTCCATTTTTGATGACGTAATGCATGAATCAGTCGCTCGGCTTCTCCGAATTGCTACTACATTTTCCCATTTCCCATCCTTAACCCATGATCAAACGCCCTTCACGACCTCGCCTCACTCCCTCACGTCGGGTGAATCCTCGAATTTCATTGTTTTCGAGTTGCGAGACAACTGTTTACTATAAAGACGACGAGATTCCCGAAATTCGTGTCACGGTGACTGCACACAGAAGCGATCAGTGTGCTAAAATAGCTCGGCGAAGAAGGCTCGCTCACAGTAAACATTGTGAGAATCCCTCCCTTACCAGTTCTTTTCATGAAAGCTCGGATGAGGAAGAGTTCTTTGCTCTGACTGCTCACCAGCCAATAATTAAGGAGGCTCAACTGCTTTCTCAAGGTGTACATAAAATTTCAACCTTGCAAGGAAAGAAAGGTCCAAAACTCTCCACTTTTCAATCGTTTAAATATTGCTGTATTGTAGGACAACGTGAGAAAAGTGACATTGCACCTGATTTTGAATCTTCACTACCAATATACTTCCGGCATGTTTTGAACGATATTGATTCGCGGAACACATTCAGTGAGTTAAGCACTGACTCATCTTTCGATGCATCCGATGTGGACAGCTTTGGAACACATTACCGTTATTGTCTAAGAATCCACTCATTTTCTAAGAAAAATCGACCTCTAGGTT
This sequence comes from Angiostrongylus costaricensis, assembly GCA_900624975.1. Taxonomy (NCBI): domain Eukaryota; kingdom Metazoa; phylum Nematoda; class Chromadorea; order Rhabditida; family Metastrongylidae; genus Angiostrongylus; species Angiostrongylus costaricensis. The sequence continues at coordinate 10,148 of UYYA01005042.1, forward strand.
TCAGAATTAGTACCGTACTTGACGAGCCTATTCCTATGTTTCTATCGAGTGAGATAAGTTTTCACGAAGATTCCGGAAGATCGCTTAGTACTTGCGGTTTATCAACCTTGTCCAGAAAAATGCCTCGAAAACAATCGAAAGCTCTCAAAATGCTTTCTGCTTCTGAAGGATTCATGATTCCAAGTATGTCAAGACCATCGCACCATTTTGAATGCGAGGATTTTGTCATGAGAACACGAAAATTCTCTATGGATCAAGTAAGGAATTTGCTATTCGTACCTAGCGGAGAAATCAGGATTTATCGGCTGACGAACGAGAAGTTCTTCAATATCAGTGAACTAATCGATATTTTGTATGATAATCAATGCATATTCTTTCATTGATATGCTAACACGATGTTGCTAAAAACTTTCTTGTATGATAATTTCTCCACTTAATAAACAAACTTTGCTCTAAAATACAAGAAGTGCTCCTCGAACAGCTGTACTATGGCAACAATTAGTGTATTTAAATTAGTATCATTGCATAATTTATGCAGCTTGTTCAGATGATGTACGACCGAAGATGTTTTTCATTCTCTTTCATGCAGGGAACCACCGCACTTGTGAATCAGCATGCTTTCATAGCAACTTGCACCTAAAACCTTTATCCCAAATGGCTGTAAAATATGTCATTTTATGGGAAAACATGGTTGCTTCTTCAACGCGAAGTGAGCTTAATGAAATGGTGAACCTACGTTTCTTCGTTTGGGTTCTTCACTTAACTCACTGCTTTCTTGATCAACACACACGAACTTCTTACTAAAATATGAAATTTTGTGGTAAATAACGTTTCGACAATTTTCGCTTTCTCCAGAGTCCGGAAAGTTAAGTTGAAAAATACCAATCCGAAAGGCAATATACTCCGTCAAACTCTTTCGTGACCTCAACAGAAAAACGCAGAACTGAAATCCCAATCGCAATAAATAAAGTTTGTTTAGACTCTGATTAGTTTCCGTAAGTTCTCCACTTATTGAAGGAGATCAACAGTACGGAGTTTGCATGAATGGATGATGTGTCTCTCTCAGGCTTTCTTTTTTCTTTTTTTTTCGTTGATTCAGGATGAGATAATGTGTGGGTTCATGCATATCAGTAAGGCGTTCCTCGCTGAAGTTCATCATTAAATTTCTGGGATTCGTCCAAAATGACTCAGGAGTTTTGAGCGTAGATGGACATTTAAATTTATACGAAGATGACGGCTTCTACTTGAAAATCTTCCCCATTTTACCGCCGTGTGGTCTTCGTGCCTAGTGGAGTACTTTGCTTTGCCTTAGGTTTACCGTTCGTTGCTTCTCCTTTCTGTAGATCACGTTTTAACTCTATCGGTGCTATCAGCAATCACCCATCAACGGGAATGATCTGGAGAGCACAAGTGGCATCAAGACCAACTAAGCTGAAGCTGCAATTGAAACCACAATATTTCAACTTTTAATTACTTACGGCCTATTCCTTTTTCAAAATCAATTCTGAAAGATTCAAATACAAGTATGCTGACTGCCTCGAGAAAGGCGATCGCGGGTTCGAAGAGAACCTGAGCTCCTTTGCTCATATCTTAGCATACCAAAAGGCACATTTGAGATTAAAATACCTTTAGCTTTCAATAGCACTACAATAAGGTTAGCACTGTCGAAGCACATCCAGGGTTGCAATAGTTTTAACTCGTTGGTGATTATTAGGAGAGAGATTAACAAAAGATAAAATAGCGATTATACGAAAGTAGGGCTCAGAATTTGAAATTTTGTACCTGGAATAAAGCGGTAAGTTGGATGTGATGAATGCAAGGATGCCAACGAAACGAATAGGGTAGTGAATTACAAGGTAGTTTAAACATTTTCTGAAGAAGGCGGTGCTTAGCGAAGTTTCTGAGTTTCTTAGAAAGCACACGACGACAGCCGCATTAGATAGGAAGAGTGGCTCCAATAAACATTTCTATTTATATTGCGAAAGCTTTGAACGTGATACACAATCGTATTCGCTCGCACAAAGAGATTAGCGAGACAAACTGTATAGATTACGGGAAAGCTCATCAGATTGGCGTGGAAGTGGTTTCAAAGAATGTTCATCAGATTGCCATAAGAACATTGACAAGGAAAGTTTATCCTATTTTAATGGCGTAGCTTATAACGAAATTTGAACTTCAAGGGCTCGAAGCGGTATGAGGCAAAGCTTAATGTAGTTAATAATAATGTAGCTTAATAGACAGCGTAATTGGCATATGGTCACGATACATCCAAAATTTCGCGAATGTCTCACGAAAATGTTAAGGGAGCTGCGTTTTCTTTAATCAACCTAGGATTTAGAAGGATTCATGCGGACAAAAAAAACTGCGTTGAAATTATCATTTGAAATGTTTTTTTTCTTCTTAGACATAGAATCGACCCAGGCAGGTCATTTTTCATTGATTCTAATGCTTCGCAGATGAAAGAAAAATTAAAACAGAAATTTCGTCTGTTGGTGCTTTTTGTTTTCTATTTTACATCTCCACTCAATGTCTTACAACACTTTGCCGTCTCCTTGACGGCGTTCCTATTGCTGTCGAATTTTTTGGCCAAATACAATAGCCAACTTTAAGGCATAAAAAAGGATAAAGCTCTCGGCATTGATCAATCCCTTAGGGATGCGGCATGCATTCGACTTCATTAAGTATCGTTGGAAGTGATTGAATGCACATCTGGCCTTTACAATGACTCGCGGTGGCCTACCGATGTATCGAGCCAGTGCTGCTATCTTCCGAGACAAGTCTTGTACCAATTTGCCGAGCCCGGAGGAATGGAAGGCTTGGTGAGCCAGGGGCGTGGGGAACAATTCCACGTGTGTGTTGTAGTGGCGCCTTCAATCACTGCGCCACACGCGCCCCTTTTTAGGCATAATAGGGTATAGCACCGGATAATTTTGAAAAAAAACACTTTTATAGGTGCATTTGAAGCTATGCAATAATTTTATAGTGCACATCATCGGCCACCGAATGTTTTATAATTGGCAGAAATATTTTATTAAGTAAGAGCGCAAATTACAACGTACAACTTTGTATTCACTATTATTTTTTCATGGCTGGGTATAACAGCAAAACATAAAACATAGTTCTGCGGTAATGAAAACTTGCGTGGGAGGTGCAGGAAAGAGGAAACATTCCTCACCAATATGAGATTATCTGCGGCTGCTCTCCATTAATTGACTAGAAAACTTAAAAAGAATAAAATGGCTCTAACGACAGCAAAACCGCCGAAACAGCAGCTAATGTGTCTTAATAAATGTCGTAATAGCAGCCTATTGTTTGCTCATCAAGAAAAACAGTGCCGAGATTGGAAGGTAATCGGTCTTGTACAGTCGGTGACAAGAAGTGCAGGAGCGCGAAGAATTCAGTAACTGGCCGAATTTGTGACGAAAAATGATACCTGGATGAAAATCTGCGGAAAAAAATATTGAAAATGTATTCAACAGTGAGAGAATTGCACAAGAAAACATAAGTGTGGTGAACATTTTGAAGCTAAGGTTACATCGTTTTCTTGTTTAGCACTCGCAAGATTGTTGAGCAACATACGTCTACTTCCGTACAAAAAACACACAACGCAACAGTAGCTGGGGTTTCGGCAGTCACACCTTCTTCGGAGTCTGGAGCGGTACATTGATACCTATTTTACTAGGTCAAACGCTTCAACAACACAAACAGAAAGATGAAAATAATAAACGATAGTTACGCGGCCAACAACTTCTCGAAAAACTCACCATTTTTAACGTGCCTTCCATTGAGGAGGATAAAGTTGAGATCTTGCAGAGGGACCTAAATTACCATCATTCAAGGCCGTGCGTGCGCTTCATAGCAAAGCGGTAATCCTAAAACAGAAAAGAAAAGGTGTTTGGTTCATACTCATCCATGAATTGCTGCTATTCCTTCAAAATAATTCTTTTAACCCTAGATAAATTTAGTTGTTTTTACACTACATTCACTTTCCATTATCGGTAATTTGTGAGTTTATTAAAAATACAGTGGCCAAATCTATAGTGGTTTATGGAAAACCCACAGTGCAAAGGTAAAAGGATCAAACTCCATGGTTCTGTGTGTGATTACAGTGACCACCAGTCATGTGCACTTTGGGCGCTCAACAGTCATGGAGAACGACATGAAGGAGGAATTAGACAGAAGAAGGAGAGCAGCTTGGGTGGCATTCGAGCGTCTCAAGAAAGCCACCGGCCAGCTAAAGGATCCGAAAATCATCTCTCACCTTTTCGATTAAACAGTCTTCTAGCGCTCTGATATGCACTAGAGGCGTGGGCCAACACCTCAACCATGCCAAAAGTGCTCCTCACGGAGCGCTTGAACGATATTTTCTGAAATATAACCGGCACGTACAATATCTAGTCGGTATGCGAAGCTCAGATCTTCAAAATTTGTCTCATCTTCGAGATCCAAGAGAACACACGTCGATAACGAAACATGTATGGACTCGTCACATAATGAGAAGAGCAGACAACAAATTGAAAAAAAGGACTGTAGAGCGGACTCCACGAACATGCAGACATCTCTTAGGATGACCATCCCGACGTCGTGCGGTCCTGTTCTTTACTAAATTATGCTGGCAGCTGTAGTTGCTTTACAGGTTACGGCATGAGACTCGCATCCGGCAACATGGTCGAACCAAACCACCACTATGGACGATGATTGCGAGGCAAAGAAACGAATAGAACATGTGCTGGAGTGGGAACAACTCATGAAGACGAGCCGTCCAAGTAAACAAGTAGGTATCCATTTTTTAGTAATGCTAAAAACGTGAAATACTAGTGGCATTTAGGCAGTGGGACTTCCTGACATCGCTACCACATTGAATTCGGCTTGTTACATGATTCTCGACTAGTTGACTATTCGATGACGTCGCTGCCACCACAACAATCGATACCGACGTGGAATAATCTTTGCCATAGGACACAAACATCCCGCCGATCCATAGGGCTCAGACGACTCCCTGCTACAAAGACATTGCGGAGTCCACGTATTCTAAAGCACTATCCTATTATTATATTCTTCCTAACAACGTTTATGAGCCGTATTTGCATTTGCTCCGAAAAGTGAAAGGCCACAAAAAAGGCGGAACAAAGCATTGAAGATTATTTCGAGTTCTCTGATAACAGTGTTGCAAAGATAATGGTAAAAAAATTCACATGCATGCCTATCGTCAATTGTTGACGTAAATGTGGTGGTGGCGTGCTGGCATTTGTAGCTCATTCCACCGCTCTCCACCATACCTCCACCACACACATACACACCGAACTCTGCACTATCACTTCCCACTTCTAATTCACTCCGGTTGCCACGTGCGTTCAAGGGGGAAACCGGGGATTCAGGGTCGAAGTTGTCCGGTGTGCTCATGCACCTTCTGGCCAGCGACCAAACCTTGGGTGTGATGGTCAGCGAAAAATACGTTGTATTTTGCAAGAGTTTGTGCCTTCGGTTTGACATGTTCGAAACAACATTAGCGTTCTTCTTTGAAAAAAAAAACCACTAATATTCGTTGAACATTGGGTAATCGATAACAAACACTATGAAAACACTGCTTTAGGGCGCGTGTGGCGCAGTGGTTGGAGGCGCCATTGCAACACGCATGTGGAATCGATCTCAGCGCCCATGGCTCACCAAGCCTTCCATCCCTCAGGGGTCGGAAAATTGGTACTAAACTTCTCTGGAAAGATAGCAGCACTGGCTCGATACATCGGTAGGCCACTGCGACTCATTGTATAGGCCAGATATGCACTCATTCACCTCCAACGCTGCTTAATGAAGTCGAGTGCATCGTGGATCCCTCAGGGATTGAACAACGACGATAGCATTGTCCTTTACCCTTTATCATATTGCTTGACTTCATATTCTAAACCAGAAATGTTTTCTTCGGAAATCACACTATTATACGGTGGATTTAAATAATATAATCCGTCAAAGAAGTCAATAGCACAAGAAAAGCCGTGATAAAAGGCCGTCAAATAAATAAATAAGTAATATCGTTGAAATTAGTAAAGGAAACCGTGAACGCTTTTAAATTCTCGCTCACAGTCCTAAGATCCGTACGTTCGACATCTTCGAGATTCCGATACGCTTCGAGTTGAAGAGTTACAGCTTAAAGGGAACTGAGAATTATATGTCACTCTCTTATATATCTAGAAATAGAAATTACAGCTCAAGATTGGCGTGGAACTACTTTTCTAGAATATATATATATATATGTTTATATATAACGTACACATAAATGTGTGTAGGTAGAACAGTGGTTGTGATGCCGTGCATCAGGAGCACCGTTCTGATTCGACCCCACCTCGAACTCACCAAGCCTCTCATCTTTCTAGAGTCGGGAAATTGGCAACAGACTTCTTCGCTTCCAACTCATTCCAAATCCACACAGGAACGCTCTAGTATAGCTAACTGAGGATTCGAGGAAGAATCGGAGTTCAAAGTCCTCGTAGATTATGGATTCAAGGACACGAATTTAATACAAGAAGTGCTGGGATCTGAACACTATATGTGATGATGGGTTGTATAAAATATGAAAAAAAACCGCGTTATGTAAATGTAAATAGAGACATGTGCTACCACATGCTTTTGCGTTTTCTGCCACTTCCAAAATCACAAGAGTCAGTCTCTGGTGCTGCGTCATCTAGACGAAGAGTTACATGAGTAAGAGTGAAGAAACCGCTGCCGACCTTATCAAGATGTAGACAAAGAGGACATGTGTGCCATGCAAAGTGAATATGCGTTTACAGGTCCACGAATATGCCTAAGAAGGCTGAACAGATTGTAAACACCCGACTCGAATCGTTGTGGCTCTGAGTACGCCAAAATGTTGGCTACCATAAACACCTTACGTCTACCACGTCTGGGCTCATGAATAGGAAAAAGATTGATTATTCATTTCTAAGTTAAGAAATTTAAACATATTAGTAGCTATTTCTCCAAAAATGCTAACAAACATGAAGGAACCTAATTCAAAAGCAACAAAAAAGACTATCAGCTACGATTCTCTGCATCCTAAACATGAAAATGTTCAAGATATAAAAACATTGAGCTTAGAATCCCTGAAACCTCCTAGTTCAATGGAAAACGATAGCCCACAACCAAAAATTGAGACTGGTATCAGGCATGATTGGCATCGCAATGAGGCGCAGACAAGTTTAGGCATTCTATTCAGCCGATGAAAAATAGCACCTATTCCACTGACCCAAAAAATATGGCACTGTTGACTAGCTTTGAATTGGGCTGAGAATTGAGGGTAGGAGATACGGAACCATCGCGGACTAAAGGCTAAAGAGAGAGGAACACTACTACACTAGTCTAGCCACTACGTTTTTTGCACTGACCCTTTATGTTATTGTAAATGCATCTTTTTGTATCCTCTTTTGGTCGTTATGAAAATTTATGCAGTAAGATGGCATTAGCCAACACCATAGTTTAGATAATTTCGATTCTACTCTGTTTTCTTTATTTCTGCTGTATATTTATGACCACTCTTTAATCCGTTGCAGTGAATGAGGTAATAATGGGTTCGTCAATGTAATCTCTTTCAATTCTTTTACTAGTTAAAAGAATGAAATTGAAGAAAGAACTGGATTCCTAGATTCGTGTGAGAACGCCACTATGCAATCTTCAAGTGGCGGTGCTAAAGCTGAAGAAAGTGTACTAATTTGTCGGTTTTTTCTAATAATTTACTGGATCCTTTTTTTATTACACACTATTGAATCTTATTCTAATAGCTGTAAGTTGAAATTATTGCAAGCTTAAACGTGTTCGACGATTTAGTAATATGTTGGCACTATGCCATGCATCTGTATGCTATGCTTGTAATCTCCTCCTCTTCACCGTTGCATTGGCATGACACTCAGTAATGTGAACATTCGGAAGTGCCGCTTGCGCCCCGCATCCGCAAACCCCATGTAGGGTTCACAATCGATTTGTGGACTCGTCCATTTCGGCCTAGCCTACGGCTAACCATACTTTCTTAGCTAACGATTTGTAGTATCATCACTACTTTTCGTCATATCACCTAAGTGGTTTTACGGAAGGTGCTTGCTCATTGGTAATTTACCTTCTAGCTCTTTGTTTTGTCACTCTTACAGATTCAGTCGTCGTTTACAGTTTTACATCTGCGTTCTTGTCATTGTAGTGTCGTTATTGTTATGTTCACATTGTTGTATGTAAAGGTTAAGTTACCCAAATTTCAGATATCATGTTATGACAAAATTGGAAAAAACAGCGTGGCAGGGCGTATCGTACAAATGAGCTGTTTCAGTACAACACGCTCCTTTTGTGGAATTCATTCGTTAAAAAATTAATCTCAAAAAATGCTTTCGACGACACAACGTATTCAAATGTACTCTAGGATCCAGTTTTAGAACTCTAGAACTCTTCTAGATGAGCTATCATCTTGTCACCAATAAGGTGAAACTGCTGCAATCTCACATGTGCCTCGATGATTTAGTAATAAGCTGGCACTATGTCGCGCTGGCCAAGGATGAGAGCATTGCACGCGTCTGTGTTTTATACCTGGAGTGCTCTCTTCTTCACCATTTGAACTCGTGCGATACTCCGCCTTGTGATGATTCAAAGGTGCCGTTTGCTCCGATCGTCCGGAAATCGGTTTGAAAAATATTCTGTATTCACTATTTGCTAGACAATGCAATGCCGAGTGCTCCAGGATCACCGTCTGTTGAAGAACAAGTTACCACCTTGCAGTACTGCTTTCTGAAGTACACCTCTTCCATGGAAACTCGTCTTTCCAGAAGAAAGAAAGCTACTGCTGGACACGCGGAGATTGGTCATATTCTGATAAACAGGAGATGGTACCTACTTGACACATCGGTCGATCCATCATCTATACTGGTTTCAATATGTATTCTTTCTTGATAAGCTTACACGAGGTTGATAAATATATTTATTTTCGGCTAACGTTTCGACGTCTTCGTCTTCCTCAGAGCCGGTGATCCGAGTCGATGGTCCATGCTTGTTGTTCGCCTCGACGTTGCGTCTTCGCCTTCGTGTCGAGCCAGATCTTCCTCAGTGAGCCATCTTCTCGAATGAGGCATCCTCACTCAATGATGCCCTTTTATACACGATGCTGATGGTGGATATATAATGACAATGTCCGGTGGTAACAACTTGAAATATACTGGTTTCGTTCAGCACCTTCTTCGTACCAAGGTTCGATTTAGCCGTAAGCTGGAATCAATATCAGAAACCTGAAAAAATCACACTATATATAGCGAGGTCACTCTAAACAAAAAGCTATGCGAACGCTGCTGGCAGAATGAGGGAATCAAAGGAGATATGCTACTTTTCCAAGGACTAAAAAGTTATGATGAATTCACCTCAGCTCCCTCTGAGGCTCCAGCTGCATTAGAAAACATGATAAAAGGAACAGCTCCAAGACTTGGTGGTATCATTGCCTATTTTTTTAATTCTAGAAGCTACAATTTACTTGTAGTTCTCGCAAACCATGCGATAGTCTACGTTCAAGAAGGGAAGCATCCCAGACCAGCGGAAGACGTCCAGCATGGTCATCGCCCAAGCATATTGACCAAAGCAGTCTTTATAACTCTTGTTCGACATGCTTGCCAAGTTCACTCTGCAAGTTCCTTACGAAGGTTATGGTATCGTCCATATAAAGGACAATGGATGAAGTGCCATCAGTTGAGCAAACGGGATTTCGACAAAGATTTTGCTGCATGGTCCACATTCAAACTGTGTCTACTATAGCAACCATTGCCAGAATAGTTACTATTCCTTTATCTTATAGCATGTTCCTAAAGTAACTACATTCAACCTTCCTCATATCGCTTTGCGATCTTGTAGTATATAAATTTTTTCACTTCATTCTGAGAAACTTTGCTACGAGTCCCACTCGTAACAGCACGGTTCTGAGGAAGGCGATCTCGCGGGAACGTCAACCATCGACTAACAACAACACCAATAACAACGAAAACAGCAACAACAACGCCAACTATACCTACTTCGTATTAGCTCAACGAAATCACTTCATAAGAACGTATACATAAATGTATGCCCAGCTTAATGCGTAAAGGGCATTTTAACGATATCTTTTGAAGTATAATCGGCATGCACCTAATAGGAATTGCGGACCTCTGATCTCTGAACTTTGTCTCATCGTCAAGATTCAGGAGAATAAACATCAATACCCGAACACAGGTGATTCAGTCATATAATGGGAAGAGGAGACGACAGAAGGACGAAAAGAACTGTACAGTGTACTTCACGAGGATGCTAGTGCACTAGAACGTTCACCCACACGTCGTGCGGTGGTCTTCGTAACCAAGATCATTCAGCTGTACTTGCAGCCGCAGTCGTTTTACAGATCACGGTATGATAAGACTCGCACCCAACACCATGCTCGAATCAAGCTACTACCATGGCAGGCAATTGCGAGGCAAGGAAAGGAATGGAAGTATGCTAGAGTCCTCACAACTCGTGAAAACAGGCCATCCAGGTATCCAAATACTTATTTTACTATTTTGTTCTGTTCTTGTTTTATTATATTTTTGTTTAAGAGAGAGGATCGCATTGTGGTAGCATTGCCGATCATCACGAGCACGGTTCGATTCCGTACGGGATCACCAAGCCTTTTATCTCTTCAAGGTGGAGATATTCATTCCGGGCTTGTGTATGAGAAGTTCACTTCACCATAATCCAGTTGGCAACGCTTTAGCCACTTTATCTCAGGACATCAGGGAGATCTTGCACTAACTGCCACGACCGACTTTCTATTAACCTCGGCATTGATCAAGTGATTTTCTTCGTATTTTTGTTGAGCAAACGCGAGGTGTTACTATTCTTTGTTCACGATTAAGCTGACGTTTCGGCGGATTTCGCCTTCTTCAGAGAATGGAAAGGTCAAGTTGATAGCAACTCACTCGGCCAGACGCCTCCATAACCAAACAAAGAAACCCCAAACCAAGATTTCAATCACTTTGAACACAGCTTTGCACACTCACCGCTTCCTATGAGGTTTCCACTAAGTATGTCACGTAGAGACGAACCGCACAGAAATCACGTGGAAGTATAATGTGCCCCTCACATCAGAAAAGCAGTTTTATATACTGCCCTATATCACGCGTGATAATGAGGCATTCTTCCCTGCGGTTCATTTTCGGATTTCTGGAATTAATCCAGAGTGCCTCGAGAGTTTTTCGCGCCTGTGTTCTTGATTCGCGTGCGAGGATCGTGACACATACTTCGAAGTCGTCCCCGTTATGTCTCTGGGTCCTATGCGTGCCTAGCGGGGTATTTGGTCTATTTTTGCCGGCTAGGTGTTCTTTCATGCGGACACAGAGGGGTCTACCCGTTTCGCCAATGTATTCGTCACCACACGTCTTACAGGAGATCAGTTAAACTATACCCGAGCTCATGCAATNGCTTTGCACACTCACCGCTTCCTATGAGGTTTCCACTAAGTATGTCACGTAGAGACGAACCGCACAGAAATCACGTGGAAGTATAATGTGCCCCTCACATCAGAAAAGCAGTTTTATATACTGCCCTATATCACGCGTGATAATGAGGCATTCTTCCCTGCGGTTCATTTTCGGATTTCTGGAATTAATCCAGAGTGCCTCGAGAGTTTTTCGCGCCTGTGTTCTTGATTCGCGTGCGAGGATCGTGACACATACTTCGAAGTCGTCCCCGTTATGTCTCTGGGTCCTATGCGTGCCTAGCGGGGTATTTGGTCTATTTTTGCCGGCTAGGTGTTCTTTCATGCGGACACAGAGGGGTCTACCCGTTTCGCCAATGTATTCGTCACCACACGTCTTACAGGAGATCAGTTAAACTATACCCGAGCTCATGCAATCACCGTCTCTACCACTGGGGCAAATTATGCAATTTTGAGTTGCACATAGACGGTCATATAGGCGGTTACGAACTAGCTGGCGCTTAAGATTACTCGGTGGTATTTCAACTACGCTCACCGAATTCTCTAAGCCCGCCCTTCTTAAGCAGCGTTTTATAGCTGTACTTATATCATTCATATCATATCATTCTTATATCAAAGGGCTTTGTCGTTTTATTTCATATTCTTCAAATTTGCATATTATCCTGTAGTTCAGGTAGTTCATCAAACGCAAATATTATAACCAGTGAGCATACTGTTGTAAGACAAATGTACTCGATTTTTTACAGAAACAGCAGGAAGGTTTAAACTCGAAGGCAAGGCTTTATCTTTAAATTGATTATTGTATTTGTGTTACGATGAAATACCAACAGGAACTAGTTTCTGACTTAAAGTTAAGGTATACCATTGTCGTTGATTCTTAGACAAAGCAATTATTTGTCGTCTTGTTTGGAACTTCTTTTTATGACGTTTGTCTTATGAATGGGAACGGTTTCTTCTCTCTTGTTAACAGTGAATGCAGTGCTTTGATAGTGATAGGTTATATTTTTGAAATCGTGAGGGTTTTGTTTATCATTATGAGTTGGCTAAAGGTTTGATTCTACACAGTCTAAAATTGTTCAGGATTGAAAACCTCCACTTGTTTTTCGTCGAGTCGATTGTTTCTGTAATCTCAGGAAAGCTGTTCTAGGATGTTCCCAGGTCTTCTTCACAGGCAAGCGCCATATTTTGCAGATTGGAGGAAGCGAGCTGACGCCAGGCAAGTTTGTGTGTTACAATAGTACCAGTTTCTCGACGTCTTTCCTCTCCCTTTATTACAAGTACTTTCGTTTTTCGTCGTAGCTTTGCTGTTTGGCGATTGAAATCGATAGAGAGAAGAACGATCAACTAACACTCAAGAATGGTTATGAAGAAGGTGAAGAGGTGACAAACAATGTACCGCTTTGCTTTCTAGGAAGCTAGCAAATATAAATCATTTTTTTTCAATGGCTTTTTTGAAACATTCCTTCCTATAGTTTAGGTATGTGACCTCTCTTTCACCTACTTGCCTGATGTTCTTAGCTGCGTGGAGAATCTATTGCTTCTGCCAGAACATAATCTCGGTCGGCGACCTCATAACACAAAAACTTATTGGTGATATTATTAGTTGTTAGTTAGTTAGTTATTAGTTAGTGTTAGTTACTGAAAAAAAGTTATTGATGTTTTCCGATTGCTCACTGTCCACTGTTGGTAGTGTGCGAAAAATGATTGTGTACGTTATAGTGTACGAAGTAAATGTTTTCAGGCTTCTTGGCTATATTTCGCTTTCACATACTTTCTTTTCAAATTTTGATGTATAAGTCAGGTGGGTTTTTCTAGGGAACACTGTTTGCCAACAAGGCACTGGTAGCTATTTATGTGTAACTGTTTCCGTTGTTTAAACATCCCCTCAGTGGGTACAGTTAGTACCCCTCCTGCTACACCTCATTACTCGGTGCGACACTACCACCATGGAATATCCCTCATGGACACGGAACATTCTACAATGCCTAGCTTTCGGTGTACGAAATCAACGCCCTAACTCTTTGCTTCAGACTCCTTAATGTGGGATGAATTGCCAGATGTAGCTTTGCCTCCAAATGGCTCCCTATAGAAGCAAACGGCCTTGGATATTTGGCCGTTACGATGAAGTATCGAAAAGGAATAGTATTTTTAATCGACCAGAAATCAAATACGGCGTTCCACTTACGTTATTTGATTTGATCCAACTCAGCTCAGCGGAACCATGATTATTTCAGGAAGGTATTTGATGAATTGTGAACGGTTCATGTATAAGCAAATGAATGATTTTGAGCAGCATTTTCAAAAAGTCGGCGAAAGGTTACGGAAGTAATAATTGGGTAGTTGCTTTTAAACATAAAATTTTACAAATCACAGCTTTGAACGCTTAATGATGCTCAATGTCGGCTAAGGAGAATTATAATTCTGATGATGTTAACCACATATCTATAACCACAACTGTGCTGAGATATTTGCGAAACTTGGGAACGCATGTGTCTGGAGTGGGGATCGAACCGCTATTACCCTTTCGGGGCTAACATGTTCACCACCACACCATACTGGCCCATCGTTTCGCCTTTCCCTCGGCTGTGTCTTCTAGGTGGCATCACCATTCATCCGTCAACGGGATTGTTCTGGGGTGCACAAATCGCCATTGAGCCTAGTTAAGCTGAAACTGTAGTATGAATACAATAGGATCCGCATGGTGTAGTGGTGAACGCGTTAACCCTGGTAGGCGTAATAGAGCGTTCGGCACCCTCTGTCCACAACAGACACCTGTAGTCCAGAGTTTTGCAAAGATTTCAGCATCATTGTGGTTAAATTTCACAGCATACCCTGCCATTGAAAAATAATAGGCGGTAAACAAACCTGTGAAACAACTGCACCTGCGAGTACAGCTGATCAACTTTAATTAAGAACACGACCGCACAATGTGTGCGTGGTCGTGCAAGAAACGTTTGTATTACCGTGGAGTCCGCTATACAGCCCTTTTCTTCAATCTGTCGTCTGCTACACTCATTGTATGACAGGCCCATATGCCCATATATGTTTCGTTATCGATGTGCGTTACATTACAGAAGAGATCTTAAACGCTCTGTGAGTAATGGTTAGTGATTTTAGCATTGTTGAGGTATCAACTCACGTCTTCAGTGCATGGCAGAGCACTGGAACGACTGTTTAATCGAAAAGGTGAGAGCTGATTTTCGGGTCTTTTAGTTGATCGGTGACTCTTTTGAGAGGCTCGAATGCCACCCAAGCTTCTCGACTTCCTCTAAGCCCTCCTTCATGTCATTTTCCTTGTTTGTTCAACGCACAAGTTACACATACGAAGTGGTCTCTGTAATCGCAGAACCATCGAGTTTGATCTCTTTGACTTCTAAAAACAGAGTAATAAAAAATGACTAAATTTATCTGGAGTTGAAACAACCTATTCGAAGTAACCGCGGTAAACCGCGAATGAGTATGAAGCAAGCATCTTTTCCTTTCAGTTTTAGGATTACCGATTTGGTGTAAAGTGTATCCATAGAGTTTAACGCTTTGTTTTCTGCCTTCTATAATTTTCATGGCAGGTTACTAAGCGAAATACAATTATTAAAATATTTGCAAATATTTCAGCAACGTTGTGGTCGTATTTCGCTTAGTAACCTGCCATGAAAATTATAGAAGGCAGGAAACAAAACGTTAAACATTGTGATTTCAACTACAGCCATAGCTTAACTGGGTTCTATGCCGATTTGCGCTCCCCAGATCAACCCCGCTGACGGGTGATTGCTGTGGCAAAAAGATCGATAGAAATAGCTGAGAGACAGGCGAAACGAAGGACCCGCATGGTGTGGTGGTGAACGCGTTACTCCCCGGAAAGGATAATAGCGCGTTCGTTCCCCCCCATAGACACCTGCGGTCCAGAGTTTTGCAAATATCTCAGCAACGTTGTGGTTGTATCCATAGCCTTGCAAGATGATATTTTAGGGTTCCCTGCCAAGATCGTAACTTTAGCATCAAAATTTTCACATTTATGTTTTCTTTTACAATTCCTGCTCTGTTGAGTACATTTTCGGCGTTTTTTTTTTAAACAGAGTTTTCATCTAGGGATCATTTTATGTCAGGACGAGTGGCCCATCAACGTCGGCAGTCTTCTCATTATCACAAACTCGGCCACGTGCTAACCTATTAACCACTTCTACCACCCACTCTTCCGATTTCGTGACTCCCGAATTGGTCACGCGCCTTCACTTCTCAAATCGGTTATACAAGAAATTTTTTGCCCCAATATAACTATTTACGCGCGTGCCTTCTGAAATGAACGTATAATGAATTTGACGCGAGTATAACAACACCTCTGTGGTTTAACGCCCCTTATAATAACATATTGCAACAGACATAGCAACTAGCATGAATAGATTCCAATGGAACATTCCCGGAAAGTTGAGATTTTCGGCTTTAAGCAAAGACATTTTAACTCGTAACGCACTTCACAAACCTAAGGATCATTTGATTGTACACATTTTCAACAACGCATGTACTTTCTCTTACATCATAGCAATGAAATTCTGATTTTTCGAACCCATCAAATAACCTTTTCTCCTGAGGGTTCCTGCTGCGTATACTGAAGTGGCCGCTGAGCAGCGAATGCGTCCAACAACAGACGACCACGTAGCTAAATATATGGGAACGTTCCTCAAATTTTAAGCTGAAAGAATATTGTCAAAGTCATTTACACCTCTAGATGATAGTGCAAAACATCTACAAACACCCATCACGTTCTCAATTTCTAAAGTCAGTAGATAAGCTGTAAGCAGATAAGCGTTATATAGCTGTTTTTGAAGATCTCCATAATCCACAAGTTGCTGATTAGCATCTCCCATGCTGTCGACATCATGCTTCACCTTAGTGTAACGACACTTTGAACCAACTCGAACTACACAGCTATGTGGCTGCGATTAACCAAAACTAGTGGGAGTAAAATAGACACTATTGTATTGAGGATTAGAGGCATGTAGAAGGGACTAAATTCCAACTCTCGAAAACGCCAAGCGTGATTTGAGAGCTATATGGGGCAACAGAATAATTCGGATTTTTTGTAGGCCCCTATAAGATTACATCAGCAAAAGCAGCAAGGAAATCGCTTTACAATTGCCTTAAAGCCTGAAATCGTGTCCAGGTGAAATTAATTGACGACTGTGAAGACAGTGTTTGTACCCATAGTGGATGTTCACAACACGAATGTTATGGCGAGGTGTACTTGTTCCAAAAACACTCTACAATATACAAAACATCTAAACTCCCAACCCATTTACTATTCATCTGTATTGTTACGTATGTATAACACTAAGAGGATCTCAGCACTTCTTGTATTCGACTTCCTCGTGTCTAGTATCAACAAAGGTCTTTCAACTTTTCGCGTTTAGCTTCCGTAGCTTCTTCAGAATTTCGTAATCTTCGTCGCGAACGTCGTTGAATGCTGGTCATCTTCATTCTTCCCGGAGTCATGAGATGATCATGATGGGTCGTTAGCGCATGGATTAGAGGAATTGAGGCTGTCTCAGGCAAGTCTGGTACAAACATCCCGCCTCATAAGGAATAAGACGGTTCCTCGGCTAAAGTTATTATCGAAAGATCAGCAAATTTCTGGGCCAGAAAACGTAACTTTGGCAAAAATTCCAAGTTCTGGTGGACGCTTTCGGACGCAATGCGACGTTCGGAAAATCCTGGTTGATTGAAAAAGTTTATGGCGCTGAAATCCTTTTTAAGTTAAAGACGTTGGCAAAATCTTCATAGTAAACTTAATTTATGGTATCTTTCCATTAGTAGATCACTCCTGAATTTCTATTACGAGAAATTTCTTGCTTAGAACCGAAGCACTGTTTTGAAACGAGTTACATATTCATGGTGAAAACGATGAAGAAATACCAAAGACCGCTAAAATTCACTCGAAACAGCTGTCCTAATATTGTTACGCATTGTTGTTGTATTTAATAGAAAAAGCCAAAAACGACCATAATGGAAAGTTATGGTGAATAAGGTACTGAGCGTTTTTATTTCACACTTTATTGAAATCTGATATATAATAAAAAAGCACAATGCTCCAAGAGTTGATCACACTCTGAGGAATGCGCCATGCATTCGACTGCATTAAGCATCGTTTGGAGGTGATTGAATGCATATCCTGCCTTTACAATGACTCGCGGTGGCCTACCGATGTGTCGAGCCAGTGCTAATATCCTCCCAGACAAGTCCGTTACCAATTTGCCAACTCCGGAGAGATGGAGGACTTGGTGGTCCAGAGGCGCCGGAGTCGACCCGATGTGTATTGCAGGGCGCCTCCATCCATTGCGCTACGCGCGCCCTTACTGGTTACGATATAACTAATAGTTTTTCAGAAATTATGAGATAAAGCGGTACAGGACGACACTACACTGTGAAATCTCACCTTTTGAAGAGCGCCTTCGTAAAATGGAAAAATTCTAAAGCAAATTAAAATCCTTGTAAAAGAATTTGAAGAACACTGGAGAAGTCTTCAGCAGTGGATGACCAGTTCACTACAGTTGATTTAACAAAACATTAGAATCGCGAATATTCAGTAGTATTATGCAAACTATTTTAGAACTGAGAAATTCAGGGTGAAAGGAGAAACGAAGGACTCGCATACTGTGGTGGTGAACGCGTTACCCCCTGAAAGGACAATAGCGCGCTCGTTCCTCACCGCAGACACCAGCAGTCTGGAGTTCTGCAAATATCTCAGCAGCATTGTGATTATAATTCAGAACTTTTATAAATAGTTACCCAACATAGGTTTCCTCCTGGTCGACCAGCTCCTTTAGAGGCCATTTGCTCCCGTAGAAACGCCTCACACTTCTTCACTCTTTAATGGAGATGCTGCTCTGTGAACTGAGCAATAGCTGCATCAACTTCATGACTATAAGGAGATTTGTAGCCTTTTATCCAAATGTAATACAATCGTTCTAGTTTCAAATCAATAAAAAGACACATATATCACATACAAAAAACACCATTAGGGACAACTAGAGCGCTTGTGGCGCAGTGGTCGGAGGCGCCCTGCGACACATACATGGGAACGACCCCGTGCCCGTGGCTCACCAAGCCTTCCATCTCTGGAGGGTCGGCACATTGGTACGAGACTTGTCTGGTAGGATAGCAGCACTGGTTCGATACATCGGTAGACCACCGCGAGTCATTGTGGTCAGATACACATTGAATCACCTCTAACGATGCTTAATGAAGTCGAATGCATGGCACATCCCTCACGGATTGATCAGGGCCGAGAAATTCATCCTTTTTTAGAGATACTGGAAATGTAACAATCAAGGCAAAGCGGAAAGTTCTAAAGGTCCACATTCCCATATTTGCTAGATTTTACAGACACTTTAAAACTGCAACAAAAATTCAATTCCAAACAGATGGATAACAAAACGATTTGTTCGTGATATTAGAACAAATTCCGGAAAATTTGTACATAGGGAAACTACACTGATAAACGTCTTGGAAATTTGAGACTATAAGGAAAGACTATGAGGAACTATTGCGACCGGTGTGAAAGTCAAAACCAATATTGTTTAAACAAATGAGGAAGGACTAGAGCACAGGCCACTCAGTTCGACGCCTCACTACCACTGCGAATCAAGGGAATTTCCACGTTGTCATCACTTTCGTTTCCGTCTTCAATGGCATTCTCCCTATCAACCGCGAAGTTCTCATCGTCTTCATCTTCAGATGTAGTCATTCCTTCGAACAAGCGGTTGGCACAATCGCTCTAAACGTTTACACATTTAGGTATCACCATATTTCTCTGAAATCCTCATATTACTGAGCTAGGAATTATCTGTTCCGACAAGTACTCATCAGGGTCCTTATATAAAGGTTATCTCTAAAAAAGGTTTAAACATACAAGACATGGAACAAAGCTTGCTGTTGCGAACTACTGATGCAACGGAGGTCGCTTGCCGAGTAAATAACTTCCATTCACAAAACAAATGATCTTGCCCAAGAGTGGCGGCTGCGTTGCTCACAATTCTACATCTTGATGCATTTTTTATAAGCACATGGAAAAACCAACGAGTAGAAGATTTTAACAGTAAATCAAAGATAAAGGGACCATTTGGAAACTGGCATTAAGGTACAGGACAAAAAGGACAAAGGAAAAAGCTCTTGGCGTTGACGAATCCCTTAAGGATGCGCCATGCATCCAACTTCATTAAGAATCGTTTGGAGGTGATTGAATGCATATCCTGCCTTTACAATGACTCGCCGTGGCCTACCGATGTGTAGAACCAATGCTAATATCCCCCCAGACAAGTCCGTTACCAAATTGCCAACCCCAGATGGATGGAGGGCTTACTGGACCAGGGACGAGGGAATCGATCCCGTGTATATTGCAGGGTGCCCCCAACCACTGCGTCACACTCGCCCAAATCTTAGGATTATGGAATCAGGTTTATGAACTGGCCGTACTATAACTAAGCAATTCATAAGAATAAGTTTGTAACTGGTCTGACATAGCTCAGAAAGTATGGCACTATAATAACGTAAAAGTTGATAACGATCTTACGTCCTCCATCCTATAATGAAGATATGGGTCGTCCTTATCAAGTACGCGGTAACACAACCAACAAAACATAGCATCACATTTGGAGCACTGCATTTTATTACACCCACCAGCTTTCTAAAAAAAATTACTAGAAGAAAAAAACTATTTCAGAAGTAAGTAAAGCTCCAAGGGTGCAAACCTCAATTCGGATGCGACATCGGGGACACGGTTTGCTGTTGCCATTAATCCATCCCTCACTCAGTATTGTATCGATAACTTTCTAACATGGAATGCAAGTTATGATAATTAAAAAAAGAATTAAAAGAAAACCTGTGAAAGAACTTTGCAAACATTCCGGTGAACGCTTAACCTGCATTATGTCGTCTCGGAATTTTTTGTTGAAATCATTTTATTTAATGTTAATTTCTCAATTACGACCTATTAGAATTCTTCACGGCAGGGCATTATGTGTGATACAACCACAATGATGCTGAGATATTTGCAAAACTCTGAACCACAGGTGTCTGTGGTGGGAAACGAACGCGCTACCAGACTTCTGGAGGCTTTGGCTCAGGGGCAGAACGTGTGTGTTGTAAACAGAAGGTCTCTGGTTTGATTTCAGCATGAAGTAACAGTTTTGCATTAACCATCACTAATTCAAACTGTTAGACTATCACGTTTCGCATAAGAAGAGTTGTCTGTTTCCAATTTATTACAGCAATGATAGTGAAAATGGTTACCGAAGCCTCATTGGGTCAGGGATAGAGCGTGTCTAGTAAACAGAAGTTCGCTGGTTCGATTCCAACATGAGACGTCTTTGCATTGGTGGAAGCGACATAAACCTGTTAGACCATCAAGTTTCACATAAGGAGAGTTGCTTTGTACCCATGTATTTCTGGAGCAATAGTGAAAAGCGCTACGGAAACCTCATTGGCTCAGGGCGAAGAGCGTCTGTCTAGTAAAGAGAAAGTAGTTGGTTCGATTCCAGCATAAGGCAAGCTTTTGCAATGGTGAACTCGACATAAACCTGTTAGACCATCACGTTTCACATAGGAAGAGTTGCTTGTACCTCATTTATTTCTGAAATAATAGTGAAGAGCACAACGGAAGCCCCATTGGCTCAGGTGCAGAGCGTTTGCGTTCGCGGGCATTCGGAAACAGCGGCTTTTTACCGACTACTTAGTGTTCAGGTTTCCGAGCATACATTAAGGCAAGAAGATAACGACGAAAGGTTTTTTTGCCCTCTTTGTAACATCCTCGATGCTCCTGCAAGCTACAGTTTTTCATCTTTACAACTCTGTTATAAGCCTGAGTCGTTTATCATGGTGATTTCTTAACTCAGGCACACAGAGCTGAACCATTCCGAGATCATACTGAAATAATACCTGCAAATTCTCCAGTCCACCGAATCGTTGACCCATTTGTATGCGTTTTTCTTCGTCAGCTGAATCCCATTTCATAACCAAACTTTCTTTATCAACTGCAACAGTAACATGTAATCTAAAACAAAAGTCTAACAAAAACAAAAAGTAGTGGATAGAAAAATAGAAACATGTTATGAGATCACTGTGTCGTAGAATTACCGTCTTTGAAATGGCACTCATTTAATCCGTGATACGCACGGTAGCACAGAACACAGAAGGAAAAACCACACATTCCGCAACTTGCCAAATTCTGAGTTCTATGGAAAACAGGCTAGAGCATACAGGACAAAGAAATCGAAGATAATTTAAAAACAAATGATAATCAGAGTTTTATACCCTTGTGAACAACTACCTTTCACTTACAAACACTGGATTCTGGCATATTTTACGCGGGCAAGGAACGACATCATCCATAACTGCTAGTGCTTGTTCCAGAAGTATCCGTTCATATCGCTCGAATTCTTTCTTAAGGAGACATATTCAATACGAAGCAGCAAATGAAAAACGATTCAACAACGCATTAGGCATATTGAGCATACCTCCCCAATAATACTTTGAATAGCCTGCTCGGAAGCCAGAGAACTGCATTCCAGGGCTAAGCAACCGAGAGGTCGAATCTCAAAATAGGCATTATTCTATAAGGATAAAAGAAAATATCATGAAAATCCCATACCTCTTGGTTATTAAGAATCTCGAAAAAGAAGGTAGTAACGCATTCCTTACAAAATACGTGCTGACACGGTCTAAACAGCAAACACTGCGTCCCTGGCTTACACTGGAAGCAGACCTAAACGGAAACGTAGAGTTTGCCTTCTCATGAAGGGTTCCATACCTCACTAACCTCACAATCATGACAAACGGATTTAAAATGACAATCTGCAGAGCGGGAACCAGAATCATCTACACGTCGCAATAATTCAATACGTTCCATGTTCTGGAATAACGATGTAGCATATTGAGGAAGCTCAAGCAAGTTTCGTCGTTCAACTGCCTCAATAACTCCTTAACTAACTTACATTTCTAACACCATAAGGGGTGTCATCAATGCAAAGTTCTGTTAATTCAGAAAAACTGCTCTTAACAACATCGGCAATTGCTTCATAGCAAAAAAATAGGACGCCCATGCCAAGATTTTCATTACAGACTTCTTCAAGTTTGACTTTTATCGTCGATATCTGAAAGCAGTGATATGAACAACGGAAGCACATTTAGAAATTTGCAATGAACTTTGTATAGGCAATGCACGATCCATTAGCACTTCTTCTAGTTCTACTCTTAGCACTTAAAGGAGACACGCTCACCAACTCTTCATTCATCCATTCACATTCCAGTTCTAGTTCAGGTCGCACCAGTGGATAATCTGGAGGTAGGTGAAACATGAGAAGAACAGGTGGCAAGTTCGTTAAGACAACTGATTCCCGCCCTGAAATGAATCAAACAGTACACGAAGTGGGATCCAAAAACTAAACACTGTATAGTTTAACCACAACGTTGCTGAGATATTTGCAAAACTCTGGACCGCAGGTGTCTATGGTAGGGAACGAACGCGCTATTATCCTTTCCGGGGAGTAACGCGTTCACCACCACACCATGCGGGTCCTTCGTTTCGCCTCTCTCAACTATTTCTATCGATCTTTTTGCCACAACAATCACCCGTCAGCGGGGTTGATCTGGGGAGCGCAAATCGGCAAAGAACCCAGCTAAGCTATGGCTGTAGTTGAAATCATAGTGTAGTTGTATAGTTTAATGTTTAAAACAACCGTCATCTAACCTCGATATCAAAATAATCAACATGTATTTAAATTGTTCAGCTTACACGACGTTGATAAACACATTTGATCTGCAAACGTTCCGACGTAGTCGTCTTCATCAGAGCCGATTATGGGAGTCGGTGGCTTTTCATCAAAGCCGATGATCCAGGTCTGATAAAGAGCCTCCAATTCGAATCATTGACTCTGATAAAGACGAAGACACTGAAACGTTAACCGAAAAAATGTATTTATCAACCTCACGTAAGCTCAACAATATAAACATATGTCGAGTACGGCTTAAATCAGTGACATAGCCAACGACTGAACTTAATTCTAATGAACTCGCCATTATTGTAGAAATGACACTTACAACAATAGATAGAGAAGGCACCTGAGAGCACATGATAAAATAACTCAACTTTTTCAGTTGTAACGTAGACAGTAAGAGGCTTCGTGAGCGGCTCCATTTCGACCACCACTTTTCCATTTAGACAAATTCCATCATTGAACATCACGTGAGACTCATCATAAATACTACGCAAAGCTTCTAATTCAGCCCGTTGCTCTTCTCGTGTTCCGGTCGACATCTTAAATTAAAAATAGAGAAATTAACCGAAACGGAGAACTTTTAACAGCAAATCACAGCGTTCATGTGAACGAGTACTCATTAGGGATTATAGAAACCTATGAAATATTCTCAAGACATCAGAAAACCTGACAGATTTCGGAAAAACTGATCATTCTATTCAACACTTTATACCTTCCTGTAAAGTGAGCGCAGCATATGCACAAAACAGACCAACAACAATAGGTTAACAGCGAGATACTAGACGATTTGAAGAAAAATACTTATCAAAAAGTGTGCGTAGTATTCAAATCCCTTAAGATTTAGCTAGAATCGTCGTCTTCAAGTTCGTTTTCCCGTGAGTGAATCTGGGCCTATAAAGCAACCATTATGCAAAAACAAAAGCCCATCCTGTGAAAATAAGAATAAAGGACTGAAAGGTGGTACCTTGGCCTCTTGAGCGGCTTCGGAACGCGGACAGGTTTCTGAGCGAGCATGGTCCGTACAGTTGTAGTTGTTTCGCGTTTTTTGGACCTAGATAAACGATGTGTATAGCTGAAAGTATTAATGGAAACCTAGGTAGCGATTAACCAATGACTACGTTGATTCCTTGAACCAGCAAAACATAGATCCAAATAAATTGTACGAAAAAAGCAATAACCCATTTCGCTCGTGTCTTCGATTTCGTCCCTTGCTTCAATCTGTTGTTGCTGATGTTCCAGTAACAACAGAGGCTTCCAATGTCAGTAGTGCGTCACAATTTTGTGACTCAAACCCTAAAGAATAGGGAAATCTTAGTCGTCACTTCACAAATTCACCCGATCAGCCAATGAACTGCTACTACAACAACCACTGACAAGACGATGCTGCCTCTATTGAAGCCTCTACTCCAGAATTTTTTCTATTATTTCAACTTTACTTGGATATTTTTATTTATGTGATCTTATAAACTGATCTTCTTGAGCTGACGCGAGGTTGGTACAGATCTTCGTTGTCGTTGTTTTTGATGTTATTGATCGATAACATCACGGTGAGTGGCCTTTCTGTTCAATATGGCGTCTATTTGAAAGTTTGATCTTCATTAATACTCTAACCTTCTTTTCCACCGAATAATAAAAAGTATTCTAACATAAAGTACGTCCAGGTTCTGAGGAAGGCGAAGTCGCCGAAATGTCAGCCAACGATCAATAACATCAAAAACAACGACAACGACAACGACAACGAAGATCTGTACCAACTTCGCGTCAGCTTAGGAAGATCAGTTTATGAGATCACATAAATCAATATATCAACTCTCGGTGTTGATCAATCCCTTAGAGATACGCCATGAATTCGACCTCATTAAGCATCGAAGGAGGTAAGTGGATGCATATTTGGCCTATTCATTAACTCGTGGTGGCCTACCGATGTATCGAGCCAGTGCTACTATCTCCCAGACAAGTCTGGTACCAATTTGCCGACCCAGGAGGGATGGAAGGCTTGGTGGGCCATGGGGGCGCGGGGATCGATTCCACGCGTGCGTTGCAGGGCGCCTCCGATCACTGCGTCACACACGCCTATACTACCTCCGGGGGTTGTAGTTGATTAACTGGTAGAATGGCCACATCGTTACCTCTTGAAACAAATGAACAACTCAACAGCGTTTCAGACTGGAAAAAAGCTTAACTTCATCCTGAAACCAAGTGCTTTCACAAAGCCACTACGAGAGCTCCAAAAATTGCTTGTTTTAGACGTTTATATTTAGGTAAAACGCTGCATCGCAAAACAAACACCTTTCAACGTCAACCTTAGAAACTTCAGAGGCATTATTTCTGTATCCAATGCAGAGGCAGTTCACATTCTTCTACGCTTGTTCTATAGTTCTACTGAAGAACGGTCTCAGAAAACCAAAAGGGCTTCATACCCAATTTGCAACATGTCTAAGGCCAAATAAAAGCTTAGCTAAAAAGCCTTGACTTTCTGCAGTACTAATAGCAATACTACCAGTAAAATGCAATCATCTACTCTTACTAATGAAGAAGGAATACTACAAAGGAGACTATTACCTTTATGGAAGCGTATTTCGGTGGTACCCTCGCCAACCGTTTCATCAGACTGTTTCGCTGTAGAAGATATCTCCACACCTCAAGGTGTTAACCTACAACAACTTCGAAAACACAGATCATCGAAAATTTTCAAACAATAGAACTACGACCTACATCGAACCTAGTGGCACCTTTGGTTTAAGCGAGACGGATCCCGCTAATTAAGACTTTAACCTCGAAACACGGAACAAAGAAGGTAATGACACGGACCATACTCCCAAAAAACCCCTAACCCTGACTCTGACCCAAAACTAACAACAGATTGGATGCGAAAAACGCAGTGCTGGCAAACAGCAGCTTCGTTCCTGTTCTACCAATGCGCTAGTTTGGAGTTAGAGCGCACAAGCTATTCCTCAGCCACTTACAGGGATACTAGCGCGAAAGTAAGCAAGAAATACCAAAAATACCGAATAAATATTGCATGACCAATATTTACTTCTTATTTTCTGCCTTCTATAATTTTTATGGCAGGGTATTAAGCGAAATACAGCCACAAGATTGCTGAGATATTTGCAAAATTTCGGACCGCAGGTGTCTGCGGTGGGGAACGAACGCGCTACTGTCCTTTCCAGGGAGTAACGCGTTCACCACCACACCATGCAGGTCCTTCGTTTCGCCTGTCTCTCAGCTACTATAGCCTTAGCTCAACTGGGTATAATGCCGATTTGGGCTACCCAGATCAATCCCGTTGACGGGTGATTGCTGATGGCAAAGGATCGATAGAACTAACTGGGAGACAGGCGAAACGAAGGAACCGCATGATGTGGTGATGAACCCGTTACTCCCTAGAAATGACAATAGCGCGTTCGTTCCTCACTGCAAACACCTGCAGTCCGCAGTTTTGCAAATATCTCAGCAATCTTATTGTATGATCGTTGCAAATTGTATTTAACCCTTTCACGAGAGCACGCATTTTCGTGTGCCAGCTCGTCAGTCCTGCATGCCATTGGAGCGCAATCGGAATGCGCATTGAAATCATGATGCGCGAGTGGTCAAAGGATCTGAAGGTTTTATTTCAAAAGATAATGTATTTCTGTAGAAACACTGAAAAAGAGAAGCAGTTTTGACCAACCCTGCGTATTAAATAGTGACCATGCCATCACAGCGGCGAATTACGCTTGTCAGCTCCTTCTTCTCCGTTAAAGCTTGTTTGTGACTCTGAAAATTGTACGGGGAAAGTGTCCCCTCATCCGCGGATCTCACCTATATGCGGGGTCTCGAGCCGGTGAGTTGCGGGTCTGTGTGGCGCGTCCCCGGATGCTTTATAAGATGTTAATCTTTACGAAGCGTGTTGATGAATGCGTGTGTAGATGCGTTATAGTTTATGCGGATTTTATTCCACGAGTCAATTCGGTCAAAAACCTGCAATCAAGTGACATGGCAGTATTTGAGAGGAGGTTGGAGTCGACTCCAACAAATGAGCTCCATGTTCACTTTGGGAGAGAGTGGCAAACCACCGTGAGTATACCCAGCCACACGTTTACAACCCAGCAAGCTACACATTGGTACCAAAAGCTATAAAAACAATAAAAGAAGCGGGCCTCATAGCGTTGGGTAGGATGAGTACGGAGAGGCCGCCGAAATCGCAGAGCCATTCTGAACCGCCTAAATCGCGAAGAGATAAGGTGACGATTTGTACCTACAACGCACGCACACTTGCATCTGAGTCCTCCATAAAATACCTGACTATGCAAGAAAGAAGGATAAGGTACGAGGTCACCGGCCTGGGCCAGACGAGACGACGCCACACATTCAACGCCGTCTATGACACCGGAGAAGAACTGTTCCACGGAATATGCGACAATAGAGTATTCGCCGGCGTCGGCGTTCTCGTCAACACAAGTTTGTCCATGAACATCGATTCATTCGAACAACTAACAACCCAAAACGGATGTCTAGGATTAAAAAGATGTGGATCAATACCGGCTGGGACAATCTTCGTCTTGTACGCAACAACATCAAACTGTGAAGAAGTAGTTGAAGCGTTCTGTATGTTCCTGGAGGAGTTCTACAGAGAAGACCATACATTCTTCAAGGTCATCATTGGAGATTTTAACTCCAGGGTTGGACCTAGAAGAACGTCTGGAGGACGTCACACTGGGACCCACGGATTGGAACGGAATGGTCAGGGTAAGCGGCCGTCTGAGTTTATAATGAGGACCAAAACCAAATAGCAACTTGCAATTCCAGAAGCGCCACCATCAAGGAAACACGTGGAAGTCTCCCAATGAAGGGTACCATAACGAAGTAGACCACACCAAAGGAAATCGAAGGTTCTGCCTTACCGATGTCGCTGTTGTCCCAAAACTCCATACATGATCAGACAACCTTCTGCTTTGTGCAGGATTCCATTTCTCGCGGAAAGGAGACAAAGCCGCTAGTCAGCTGCTGGAAGATGTTGTCGATAACATCGACGAGAAATACGATCGGCTCATTCAACATCTTCGCGTTAGCGTTATGAAAGCTGAGTTCGAAAGTCAGCGACGTTTGTCTCCAGAAACACTCGAGCTGATACGCCAGTTTGGAATCGCTTGAGAAGCAGCCAACCACAAACTGACGTCCGAACTTGCAAAACAATGCGGACAAGCGATAAAAGAAGATCTTAAAGAGGGAGGAGCATCATAGTCGAAGCTGTAGAGGGTGGGAGAAGCATTTGCAAAATACCAACGAAGCTTTGGCAATTACTAAACCACGAAGATGATTCAGTCCGTTGCCCAGACGGAACAGTTGCAACGTGTAGAAAGGCAATGAAGAACATCACGAATACTACTGAGATCCCTTCAATAGCTACGTCATCATTCTCTCATATGAAATAAAGGAGGATGGACATATCGTAGCTCCAGTTTTCCCTTCCGAAATCCAATACGCCATTTCGTCGGTGAAAAATCGAAGAGTACCAGATCTGGAGAGGATAAGATGTGAACACTTGGCTAACCTTCCGCCGGCCCTCGTAAGCACACTGGCTCGGCTCTTCATACTCCTGAATGCAAGGTCCCAACTCAGTGGAAGACCCACAAAACCGTGCGATTGTTCAAGAAAGGTGACCTCCACGATATCAGCAGCTATCACGCAGTCTGCTTGCTGTCCGCCGTCTACATAATTTTCACTCAAGTCATCCTAAACAGGATTGACAAAACACTAGACGAAGGACAGCTATGTGAGCAAGCAGAGTTTCAAAGAAGATTTAGTACGATGGACCACATTCACACGAAAAGAAGGCAATGAAGTATCGCGAGAGTACAAAAAGCCGCTGTCTCCCTTTCACCGATTTAAAGAAGGCCTTTGACTCAATTGAGATAGAAGCAGTCAAGGAAGTTACTGGTAGTCAAGGAGTCCCTACTC
Source organism: Angiostrongylus costaricensis (assembly GCA_900624975.1). Taxonomy (NCBI): domain Eukaryota; kingdom Metazoa; phylum Nematoda; class Chromadorea; order Rhabditida; family Metastrongylidae; genus Angiostrongylus; species Angiostrongylus costaricensis. The sequence goes on from UYYA01005042.1 coordinate 39,317, forward strand.
AATATCTAAACATTTTTCGTGAGCTGTACAAAAATTTCACAACCAAGATATAACCATTCTACAACGATATTAACATCAACGTCAAAAGAGGGATTAGGAAAGGTCTCCATACCATCTATCCACGTTTATTTACCTTCACTCTCGAGAACGTCATCGAACACTAGAACGGAATGACATGGGGATGAAAACTGATGGTGGATAATTACACCACCTTCGCTTTGTTGATGACATCGGCCTTATAACACCAAACATTAACTAAGCGGAATGAGTGCTTGCCGACTTCATAAAGCCTGTTGAATGATTGGTTTTCGACTAAATCTCACAAAAACGATGTTCGTGGGGAAGGGCTCGGTTTCGTATAACCCATTCACGCTCAACGGAACGAATATCTCCGAATGCTCCAGTTATTTCTATCTAGGTCGGGAAATCAACATGTTGAACGACTTAGCTCCAGAGTTGAGCAGAAGGAAACGAGCGGTTTCGGGGGCTTTCAAGAGCATCGAGGATGTAGTGGAGAGAACAAAGAACGCTCGACTCCGTGCCCACCTTTTCGACTCAGCAGTACTTCCTGCCTTAGCGTATTGATTAAAAACCTGGTAACTTGGTAAACAGGATAAAAGATTACTCAGTATGGACGGTGCTAGGAGTACTCCGTGTCACGCAAGCAAAGGAAGGGATCCGAAGCTGCAACCTGCGTCAACGATCAAAAAACGTAGATGCCGTTCAATGCGTGGAACCGTCGAAGATAAGGTGGGCCGGACACGTAATGCGTATGAATGATAACCGATGAACAAGAACCGTTAGTGACTGGATTCCGCGGAATGTTAAACGTACCGCAGGAAGACCACCGACCCTATGGTCAGGCTCTTTCACGAAAGGCCCAGAAGAAAAATATGATGCTCGACGAGACCCTAGAGCGAGCAGAACCTACTAGACTACTCTTGCGTGCAACAGGGAAAAATGGAAAGTTTACTGGTATCCGCTAGAGTCACTCGACCAACATGACTACATGTGATAAAGCCGATGGGAAAGCGTTTCGAAATCGTCTCGCTGATCGTCGGGTGGTTCGAGTGGGTGCTAGTAAATATTTTGCCTTTTTGTGTTACGTACGTGCAAGATTAGCCAAGTGTGCTCTACTAGTCTTAGGTCTTTGTTGATCATCATACCTTTCTCCCAGACTTTTCGTGAAGAACTCTGAACATCGGGTCGGTGGTCTTTCTGCATCACCTTTGACATCCCTAGGAATCCATTTACTAACGACTCATGTGCATTAGATGTCGTTCGTACACATTGCTGTCCTGGTCCTCCTTAACTTTGACAGTTTGGTGGATAGAACGGCATCTTTGATTTTTGACTGCTGACGCAAGTCGTATCTTCGAATTCCTTCCCTCACTTTTGTAGCACGGGATACTCTTAGCATCGTCTTTTCGACTGCGCTTTCAACAGCTCTGAGTGACCTTTCATACTGCTCATGTAGCAACCAGGTTTCTGACGCATACGTTAAGGCAAGAAGTATCACGGAGTCGAAAAGGTGGGCATGGAGTCGAGTGTTCTTTGTTCTCTTCACTGCACCCTCTATGCTCTTTAAAGCTGCCTAAGCCACTCGTTTCCACCTGCTCAACTCTAGAGCTAAGTCGTTCATCACGTTGATTTGCAACAAAAGTAGACTTAGCTGGAGCATTCGGAGATATTCATTCCGTTGAATGTGAATGGGGCATAGCAAACCAATCCGTTGCTCACGAACATCATTTCTGTGATTTTTAGTGGAGGATCAGTCCTACCACAAGTCTTCTCAAAGTCAACAAAGAAACACCGTGTCAGCCCAAGTGTTTTTGGTAACAGATTTCTCTTATTGATAGGCACACTCTCAGCTTTCATAGCGCTAACGTGAGTATTTTGAATCAGCCGACCGTATTCCTAGTTGATGTTATCGAGAACGGCATGTTACCAACAGCTGTCTAATGTGCTGAATAAGTCCCAGTTTATGGTGACTTTGGGAATTCATTTTTTGAACATAGCTTCTTTCCCTTCTTTTTTCGGAAGCTGAAATCTTGCACAAAGGAGGCGATTGTCTGATCCTGTGTAGGATTTGGGACAACAGCGACATCGGTTAGGCAAAACCTTCTATTTACTATGATGTGGTCTATCTCGTTTTGGTTCTCTCCATTAGGAGACTCACACGTTCAGCGTTGAGGGTGGGGCTTCTGGAATTGCGAGTTACCATGGATTGTCTTGGTCACCATGACAAACTCAGATAGCCACTCACCCTGTTCGTTCCATTTTAATCCGTGGGTCCCAATGTGACGTTCTCCCTGGTTCATTCTTAGCGTTAAATTCTGCAGTTATGACCTTGAAGATTGTATGGTCTTTTCTGTAGAACTTCTCCGGGTCCATATAGAACGTTTCGACTTCTTCTTCGTCATAGCCTGATGTCGGTGCGTAAACGACGGTGGTTGTCAGAGCCGGTGTTGAGCCTGTTGAACCACTTCTCTTCAGTCGTAATCGTCTGATTAGGGTTGTTAGTTGTTCGAATGAGTCGATGTTGATGCATGAATACGTCTTCGTAAATACGGAATGCTTGTGCCAAAGAGACGCAGTAGAAAAAGGGAGTTCATCCTCTGGTTCCACCTGCTCCTCAGGAAATCAAAGGTCGCTTTTGGCCCGCGACTAACCTCCTATGCGCCACCTGGCGAAGCGCGACGTTGCCTAGCGACTAGCCGGCAAGAGATCCTTCTAGGAGGGAGATCAGTGAATAGTCTGTGTAGTAAAAGAAGTACGATTTCTCATGGAGATGGCAAAAGGTCGATGGAAATTCTATGTTTGGGCTAGCATGCAATGGGTTACCAACTAAATATAAGATGCTTATAACACTGCATATAGGCAGACACTTTGTTGTGTTGGAAATCGTCTAGGGTATAGCGTGTTTTTGAATAATAATATATTATTGGTGCTGGAAAGACTGAGCACACTGTTTTTGGTAGTTGACGACACTTCATTTCAACCAACTGGTAGCTGTCCAGTTAAGTCGCATATTGGGACACGTTATTTTTAGAGGAAACTAGCCAACCTAAACTTTGTTTCATTGTCTAAAAAATCAGAATGCCGTCGTTCTATTTACTTATTTGCTACTATGGTCCCGTGCCCGACGGAAGTGTGGAATCCACGGTTTCCTTTTCCGTAGTCGACTTTCTATAAATCGTAGGTTTCACTCAAGTTTTTTGATAAATATGAAAACTTGAAAACTCTGAACACCTGATTGCTCCTCATTAGTTTTTGTTAATGGTGATATGACATTGTATCTCCAGCCGTGCTTCAAGTTCAGCAATATTTTTAAAGAAGCAGATCCATAGCCGTGAACTGAAAATCGTCGCAGAACCTTGTAATCTTAACCCCACTCATGTCAGATGGCAGCGGAATGCCCTAATTCCATATTTTTCTCTAATCCATTTATCGTACGCTTTCACTTATTTTAGAGAGTGCACCGTTTTCGGTTTGGTGTTTAGGTAGATGTGTTCACTTTGTTTCTTCCTATGTGGTAAACTGAGAAGTTCAGGTAATAATTGTTGTACTGAAAAATCACGTGGAGCTTAGACATTTATTTTTGGTGCTATGCATAATAATCAGCACGGTTCACATCGAATATGTGCTAAGATTTGCAAGCCTATGTATGGGTTTAGCAAGGTTGGAGTGTCAACCCGGACATTGCAGCGAAAGTACATGTAGGTGAGTTTGGCCTTAATTATTTAGTATGGAAGGCTCGAAATAAATTTTTTTTACATTTTGAAACTAAACTCTTTTTAGCTGCACATTTAATTAGTATGAACATCTATAAAACATGTTCAGTAGAGACTGTATCACAACGGATTCCTTCTTGTGTGCTATAATACTCTTCCGCTGGCCACAATGTTCAACAGGTGACTCTCTCGGAACGTTTAATCTTAGTGTAAGAAATGTTTCTGGAAGAGTGATATCTGCTTGTCAGACCTTTGAGGAATTCCTTATAATCATTCTTTTCGATTTCGATTTGACGATCCAATGTTGAAATGCTACTTTTTCGAAGAAAAGTGCACTGCTAAATCGTGATTGTAAAAATACTTCAGTACTCATCGAAATAACAAAACCACGTAAGCAAATACCTCAAGTTGAAGACTTGAGCTAGGACTGTTTCTGTATTATGACACACTGCATTATTGGATATCTAAAAATATTGCCTATTTTCTAGATTGTTAGGTAGCACAATGGTGAACTATGCAATCGTCGTTGTCCATCGTCATACATGGTTCCGTTTTTAAAAAAAATTGCTAGAATAAATAGTAAAGTGTTCTACTCTGAAATGGAGTCTCCTGTTCTGATTCGACGACATTTGGTTAGCACTTTAGTTTGACAGCTACCAATGATCTAAATAGATATTGTACGCTAAATTTTGAAAGGATAAAAATAAAGGATGAAGCTCCCGGCCCTTGATCAATCTCTTAGTTATGTCCCGTGCTTTGGACTTCATTAAACTCGTTTGGAGGTGATTGAATACAATGTTTTTCATCAATAAGCAGACACGAGGTTGTTAATATAGAATTTATTAGAACACAATTGCTGACGTTTCGGCGGTTTCGCCTTCTTCAGAGCCTGGAAAGGTCAAATTGAGATGCGATCTACTCAGCCAAACACTTTCATAACCCTAGCAGATAAAACTTGATAAATCGATTTGTATTCGCATAAGAAACAGCTTCATTCAAACACCTACCGTTTATTTGTCGTAAGTATTTAAGTTAGTTGGTGGATAGCCGCCGCACAGAGTAATACATGGTCGATAACTGGGTCCATGTCAGATCATTGGATCAGCCTGAGGTATGGCGCTAGGTCACGCGTGATGACAAGACACTCCTCCTTGCGGTTCATTTTTGAATTTTTGGCATTGATC
>UYYA01005043.1:0-11084 GCA_900624975.1 Angiostrongylus costaricensis
TCAGCAACGTTGTGGTTGTATTTCGCTTAGTAACCTGCCATGAAAATTATAGAAGGCAGAAAACAAAAACGTTAAACACTATACTTATACTTTTACGCTTTTATTAGACATAAAACTGTTTCTACATGTATACGCTGGGCATGGAACCCTCCGGATACCTACACGAATGAAATGGGAAATAGAATGTGGGTGGGTTTCGTGGGATTTCAGAATGTTCGGAAAGGAAAATAGTGAAAGGTGGGTTATTCGCGATTTCAATCGCTGGTCGCAAAGTTGCAGAATCGCTGGGAAAATGACGAAGTATTTTTCTGAGGAAAAAACTCGCTGTCTTCTCTAGGGAAATGCAGTGATCTGATCTTGGAAAATGTTTGGTTCTCAGATATGAAGGAGAAGCCGTAAATCTGATTTGCACGTTAGTGCCTCGCTTTCAATTTCGTTAGTAATGCTGCAACTGTGATATGGAGGCCATGATGCTTTTTAGCACAGAAAACAGTACAAAATAAGTTAAATTGATCTGCTTCGACGTTTTCTTTTCGTCTGCTGCTCACGCTAATTTTATCTTTCCGTCATATAAAAATTAAATTCCTCTGTGAACAACTTTTCAACACGCTTATGCATTGATTTCAAGTCATAGTGCCCCGAACCATTATACGTGCTGCGGGAAGTCTTTCGATTTAAATTTTTCGTATTGACAGATATTTGCGAGATTTCGTCGGTGGAAAGCTATCAATGCCCTTAATAATTCAAAAAAGGACTGTTTCAGATAACGTCTAACTTTTTAGTTACCGCCCATTATTTTGGAATGACTGAGAGAAAGGCAAAGCAAGGGTCTAGGCGGTGCAGTGAGTAACAAATGAGTCCCAGGAGGGGATAATCGCAGGTTCGAAGGCGCCGTGAGGTTCCGTGTTTTACAAATTGCGTCATTGTGGATATGTCTTAGCATTACTGTCGTAGTATTCCACATCGCGATCTGTTAAAAAAAAAATAGTAGGCAGTAAATAAAAAGTTAATCTTGACTTCGATCGCAGCTTTAGGTTAATTGGGTTCAGTGATGATTTGTACGCCGCGGGTTTCCGTTGAATTCTGATTGCTGAAAGCACCGTTAAGTTAGAAATGGTGGTGTAAGACGCTTTCTTCAGAACCTGGACCTATTTTGTGTAGCAATAAACTTATTCAATTGACTACTTCTCGTTGTGATGGTAAATAATCTTGCAGTGTGTTACCGGTGTGTCAACGCCCTGACTTATTACTCACTGCAATACTGAAGCCCTTGCTTTGTCCTGCTCTCAGCTGGTTGGTGTCATTAGCTAGCACCCGTCAACGGGAATCATCTGGAGACCACAAATCGACACGAAACCCACTTAAGTTGAGCGTGTATTCGAGGTCACAATGCTTAAGTTTTTATTTACTGTCTACTATTGTTTTCGACGGCAGGGTACGATGTGAAATACAACCACTATGAGGCTGAAAGGGCCCCCGGAAAAGGTAATTAAAATTTGGATCTGGACTGGTGACCAAATTTGCAAATATGTCAAAACCACTGTAGTTGCGTGTGTATTTGGTGCTAGTTCGATTCCGCTCCGGGCCAGGCAAGCCTCTCAACCCTACGTGGTCGGGAAATCGGCTCCAGACTTGTCTGGGGAAAAGGAAATCACTCTCTGCAATCCAGTTAGGAACGCTTCAGCCCGGCTTTCTCAGGACTCAAGGAAGAATTGCTCGACCAGCATTTTACGACATTTAAGATGAAATACAAATTCTCAAATAGCAACCGAAGCCACAAAAACCTGGAAGACCTTCGTGAACGTTGTATACGAGGAGACCAATTGGATGTGAAAAGCGCTGGGATCGGCACAGTAGACGGGAAGATGGACCAAAAGAAATTGAACAAAATAGGAATAAAATAAGTCTAGAAACTAACCTACTACGTTTTGATATCGATGACGGCAGTTCCCAATTTTCAAATGATTGTTTTTCTTTCGCATAGTTTTTCACACTGTTCACATTCTTTGGTAGTAGTGAGTGTTACTCGTTAAAAATGCTGTTTTTTGCTAGCTTTGGGGTTCACTTCTGCAACACTGTAGTTCTTTGCGAGTACTGTATTAAATGCGCTTGCTATAGAAAGCTATTCACTGAAAACTGCTCTTGAAAATGTTATAAGACCCATCAGATTTTTTCGACATGAGGATTCCTGTTTTATTAATTATGTGTATGATGAGGGTGCTGTCCCCAATACGACATCGAAGGCCCACCCCTTACACTCAGTACTGGAGCCGGCTTCTACTTGATTACAGTCGCTAGGCATATCTTGCTGAAAGTACTTCGACTGTGGTACAGAATTTACACATTACAGAACTTTGCTTTCAGTCATCTGCTAAGCAGCAACTTTTTTAGACAAATTCCATAAGTGCATTCACTTAACGGCATTTAAATGCCTTTCGTAATCGCGTGGCCTACTCACTTCTCAAAGTGGGAATCAGGACGTAGAACGGGAAACAAAAGAAGCCCTGTACTTGTTAGTAAGGCACGGATGTATTCAATCGTTCGCTCCACTGACTGTCTTCTGTCTAGTTCACACAGCAGAGCCCTGAGATTATTTCTTAGGAGCTCCTGGTCAAAAAGCAACAAAAACAAACGTTTTACACAGAAAGGAGATTCTATTCTTCGTGTTCGCGATGGCAACGGCGCCCACACTAGACAGATTTGTTGAACCGAGGACATTTAAATTACGTTGGTGGCTTATTTGGTGTGTTTTAGTGGATTAATGGATTTATTGACAACATATAAAATCCTTTTTCTGCAGCAGTTATCTTTTGGGAGGATCAAACCAGGCTTCAACCTTTGGCACCTGCTCTTGTGCTTCTGGTGGTGTCCTCGTTCATTCTATTTTAACATTGAATTTACCACTGGAAGAGTAAACAAGTGTAGAAACGATCGTAGTTTCTAAAGAAAGCAAGCTAGAAAGTGAAAATTCTTCTATGATTGATAAATGCCGGAAATTGTCTTTGTTGACGAACTACAACTTAGTCTGGCTTCGAAAGCTTAAAAAAAGTGTTTAATTAGCAGTCTGCCAGTTTTAACGCCTCGGACTATGGAAACTCATTTATGTTCTCAGTTGCATGCACTGTATTCTCGATATAGCGTCTGAAATCGCTGTGTAGTCGTTGATCCCCTTTAGATGGCGTCAATACAGTAAGGATCGTGGAGTCGAAAGGTAGGCTTGAGTTGGCTGTTATTTGTCTTCTTTACCACATCTTTCTTCTTTTGTATGCTTGTCACGGCGCTCGTTTCCAGCAGCTCAGCTCTGAAGTTGAGTAGACGACTCATGACGGATCATGACGGCTCCTTAACCCAGATACATAGTTGAGGCATTCGAAGGTATTTCCTTGCTCAGAAATGGAAAGTGAATCCGTTTGAAACAAGCAAAATTTCGAAGTCCGATTATCGATCGTTTCTAGCATACGCTTTTATGAAATTACCCAGCACTCCTTCCCCACTACTGAATAGTGCTGTCATAAAAACGGCAGGAAAGCGAAGATGGTATAGCAGCCTGCCATCCACTTTTGCTCTCATATTATGCCCTTAAACTGTGTACATGACTTGCTGGTACTCGCTGTGCTGGTAAATAATCTTACAGTGTGTTACCGGTATGTCAACTTTTTCATGTGTTACTCACTTCAAAATTGAAGCTCTTGCTTTGTCCTTCTCCTAGCCGGTTTTTCACCTAACGGTGTCGTCAGCAAGCACTCGTCAACGGGAATGACCTGGGGAGCACAAATCAGCACAAACCCAGTTAAACTGAGAGTGTAGTCGAAGTCAGCTTAACTTTTTATTTACTGTCTACTATTGTTTTTTGACGGCGGGGTGTGATGAGAAATACAACCACTATGAGACCGAAATGTTTGCAAAACTTGGAGCTCGCCCAGATTGACGTGAGCCCCCGTAAAGGGTAGTTGCAATTTGGACCTGGACTGGTGACCATATTTGCAAACATCTCAGAACCACTGTAGTTGCATGTGTATTTGCTTGAATCAAATTTGTCCGTTCATCGTCGTTGGTAGCTGGAGGATGTTAACAACCTCATTCAGTTTCAATGTTGAATTCACCCCGATGAAGTTTCCCAAGCCAATGTTGAATTACGTTTTCGTTAACACATCCTTGGCCCCATTCGTCGTTAATATCTCGCACCGTTTGCTTTCCGTTTCTCCGAATTCGAAGAAATGGATTTATCGAAAGTGTTGTTCTGACAACTGGAATTTTGAAATCTAAAATTCGACAGAAATGTCTTTCAGAAATTATGCAAATATGAATTTTTAGGACATATACAGCGAAAATTTTTTTTCATAAAATCCGTCATCCACGAAGTTCTTCCAACTTTTTACGCGTGACTTCGGTTGCCGCTTGAGGGTTTTCATTTCATCTTGAATGTCCTAGAATGCTGATCGAGCAATTCTTCCTGGAGTCCTGAGATAGCCGAGCTGGAGCGGTCTCAACTGGATTGCAGCGAGTGATTTCCTTTTTCCCAGACGAGTCCGGTACCAATTTCCCGACCGTGGAGGGATGAGAGGATTGGGTGGCCCGTAGCGGAATCGAACTAACACTATGCTCGTGATGATGGACACCACTGCCACCGTGCTATCAGCTTCTAATATAGCGAGAATGCAGTTAGGAATTTGACATTACTTTATGAACCAAGCATTATTACAGCGATGTAATTGTGCTGAACTGCAGACAGTTATTGTCCTACATAATCAACAACCAGGTATATAACAACCAGGTGCGCAATTTCAGAGCAGAAATAGCATCGCAGTCGATTTTTACAACATACCGCATTCTCCAATTAGACGGAATCATCTTCGTTAAACACGAAGCAACAGTCAGACCGGTCGATAACTTACGCTTTCCGAAAAACATTAACAACCAAAAATGGCATCCATGACCACCCTATTACAGCAGAAAATCATTCTAGTGACGGTTTCTACATTTAAATTTATCTACATTAGACAGGATCATGCAGTTGAAAGGTCTCTACATACAAATTGTTGTACCCTCGATTTCTCTGCAGATTCTTAACTTCTTAGGAAACAACATGCCAATAAGATTTATTGTTTACATCGAAGGTTTTCCACTCTTAATCAATATAACGATGAGCGAAGATGGCCTCCATTGTGCCTATATCCTGTTGAAAAGAATCATAGGCAATCGATTGAATATGGAAACAATGGGACCTCTGCTTCCCTGCATTGAGCAGGAACTAAAGGAAGACCATAACAATTTTCGCTATAATATAGACTATGCAGTTTTCAGATGTTGACTTTACCGGTAACCGGTCAGCTTGTGTTATTCTTGAGCTTAAATTTCGACTCCCCTCTCGGATATCCACTTTCGTCATAACCAAGTGAGATCAACTTCACGTCACCTCGATTTTCTTTCCATATGGAACCTGAATTCTATTACTTCTCAACGCTAAAGACAACACTGGTTGTGTTAACCATATCGTAATCATGTAATTGCAAAAATCGAACTGATCCCTGAGACCGGTTCCATGACCTACTGTTGAGACGACCAATTGTTCTTCACTTGTCGCAACGAGATCTTCTCCACATCCCGGTGACTGGAAGTATACAAATTTCCGTGCCCGATCTACGCTGGTTTGTATATTCCAGGCTCTGAAAGAAGGTGATACTGCGGAAACGTCAGCTTTAACGGAATAAAGCACCTCGTGTTTGCTCAACAAGAGTATCGAGGGCTACTAGTTTGAATTTGTCGTACCGTCGCGGAGCTACCAAATGAAAGGGGCTGATCACCGCCGAGTCGTCCAACACCCGGCCAGCAATCATCTCCTTTAATCACGACCACCTTGTCTTGTGCTGCAAATAGTTGGTGTGGATTTCTCCAGTTTTCTGTGGAATGCGGAACGAATCATTTTTGTCCTCCACAAAGTCGATGCATGTGGCTTCACTCTATACCTTCGTTGCCATTTTAAACACCTTTTTACACAATGTTGTTTGAAATTTTATGTTTAAATAGTAAATCTGATAAACGTCAGTAGAACAATTCCTAGCATTTCATGGATTTCATACAGATTGGGTTAGTTTGGTGGCTCCAGAGAAGGTTAAATTCATAGAAACAGCTGCAGGCACTAGGCAAATGTTTTGTTAAGAATTTTATATCAGCTCACTGTACTCCAGACTGTTGGTCTTCGTCTCTAAACTATCTTTTGGTTTTTAATTTCTTAAAAACTAACCTTTGTGTTGAATGTATAGAAGAAGCTACTATTCCATGTTCTGATCGGATTTTCATAGTCTTTTAACACCTGTCTCTTTGACTGGGTTCCACTTTCGAAATCTCCATGGATTTCCTCGGCCTGTTTCCTGATTTCAGCAGTTCTCTAGGTAATAAACTACTCAGTAAGGACGATCGCACTGTGAAGCAGATTTCGCTCTGTCCTTTGTTGTGATATGAAAATCGATTTATATGAGATTGTATAGTAATCATTTGAATTTGTAATGGTCTCCTTTATTAGAAATAAAGTGCGTAAAACCATAGCAACTGAAACTCCAAGGGAATTAGTAGAGTGATACCTTCACTCTTTTGGCTTACTTCGTTCTTTTGATTTTTAAATGGCCGATTTCCTTTTTTAAGTGTTTGCACAGTTCCGAAGAAGTTATGGCGAGGTAAGGCGTCCTGATGACGATTTTTGACCTAAAAGCACTTATATTTATTAAGCAAAACGAGTGCTATGAGGTTTTCACCTTAACCCTTGGGACTTCACTATATTTGTTTTGACCATATTGATAGCCAGCGCAGAAGCCTAATTTTTCAGTTTCGCAACCACGTTTTTCACACTATGTCACTACGCTAGCAGTGACGAACAGTAGAACAGTTTTCATCTTTAGATATTAGTTCAAAAAGTTTTAAAGGGGAACGATTATCGCAAACGTTGCTCCCTTCGTCAAAATCGCTCTATTGCTAACCCATACAACATCGACTTTTTCTTATTCGTTATTTAGGAGACGAATAAATTACCGTAAAGAATCACAATGTCAACTTTCTATTTAATGCCTATTATTATTTTTAATGGCAGAGTATTACATGTGAAATAACCGCAATGATGTTGAGATGCTTGCAAAACTCCAGATCACAGGTGTCTGCAAGTGGAACGATCACGCTATTACCCTTTCCCGGGGGATAATGCGTTCACCACCACACCATGCGAATTCTTTGTTTCGCCTTTCTCCCGTTTTTTTTACCTATAGGTGCGATCAGCAATCACCCGCAAACATGATTGATCTGGCGAGCGCAAATCGGCGTTGACCCCAGCTAAGCTGAAGTTGTGGTATAAATCACAATGTCGTCAATTTTATTTACTTTCTACTATCTTTTTAATCGCAGGGTATTGTGTGACATAATGATGCTGAAATAGTTGTTTAAAAATAGTAGGCAGTAAATAAAAACTGACGAAATTGTGATTTATACCACAGCTTCAGCTAAATTAGGGTCAACGCCGATTTGTGCTCCCCAGATCATTCCCGTCAACGGCTGATTACTGATAGCAGCTCTAGGTCAATAAAACGGCTGAGAGAAAGGCGAAACAAAGGATTTGCTTGGTGTGGCAGTAAACGCGTACTCCCAGAAAGGGTAATAGCGTGTTCTTCGCAATCACCACCACACCATGCGGGTCCTTCGTTTCGCTTGTCTCTTAGCTAGTTCTATCGATCAGCGTCATCAGCAATCATCCATCAACGGGATTGATCTAGAGAGCTCAAATCGGCAACGAGTCCAATTAGGCTGAAGCTGTAGTCGAAATCACAATCACCTGCGGTCCGGAGTTTTGCAAATATCTCAGCATCATTGTGGCTGTTTTACCGTGAAAAATGTTATGCAAAATTTTTGGTTATCACAAAACTATCCACCGGATATGGGAGTAAACGTCGTCTCCAGTGCAATTTCTTAAGAGTTTCCAAATATAAACGCAAATATTTTGAAGTAAGTATTTAGTGTTCGGGTAGCTTGTATGTGCTGATTTCCGTAAAGACAAGAAATGAACAAGCGATAAACAAACAATTGCTATCAGTACTGCTACTGCCGTTGGAGAAAATGATGATGTGCATGCTATTTACGGCCTTCATTCCCTTGTACATGTGGTTCGACGTCAAGAGTAATTTGCACATATGCCGTACTAACAGTGTTCCAATATAACCATAACGATGCTGAGATATTTCTAAAACTCCGGACATCTGGCGTCTATGGTGGGACCGAACGCGCTATCACCTTTTCGGAGGCTAACGCGTTCACTATCACACCATGCAAGTCCTTTGTTTCGCCTTCCTCTCAGCCGTGTTATTGACCTATAGGTGCTATCAGCAATCACCTGTCAACGGGATTGGTCTAGGGAGTGAAAATCGGCGTTGTCCACAGTTAAGCTGAAGCCGTGGTATAAATCACAATGTCGTCCTTAGTGTACCCTTCCAGACTCTGAAGAAGACGATTCTGCCGAAACGTCAGCTACGATTGTGTTGTATGTGTGTTATTGTATGGAAGTAAACGTACGCTGTTTAACAACCTGGCGATTGCTGCAAGAGAAAACGACGAATTCATAATCCAATGCTGAGGTTACTAGAAAGTCGATCCTAGGTACTATTACTTTCTACTATTTTTTTAATGGCAGCTGTTGTATGACATAATGGTACTTAGATAGATATTAAGAAAATAGTACGCAGCAAATAAAAATTTACGACATTGTGATTTATACTACAGCTTCAGCTTAACTGGGGTCAACGCCGGTTTGCGCCCTCCAGATCAATCCCGTTGACGGGTGAATTCTGATAGCGCCCATAGGTAAATAACACGTCTAAGAGACAGATGGAACGAAGGACTCTCATGGTGTGGAAGTGAGCGCGTTATTCCCGGAAGGGGTAATAGTGTGTTCTTTTGCCACCTCAGACACCAGGGTCCGGAGTTTTGCAAATATCTCATCATCGTTATGGTTATACTTCACACAATGCCCTGACATTAAAAGAATTAGTAGGCAGTAAATAAAAATTATCGACAGTGTTTTAATAGTAATAATCCACCCTCACTTCATCCTTTATTTACCCTGCCTTTCATTTCCAACGAAGTAAGTGCACCTATGATACATTGCTTGAAGATCACCGGTTCAAGAGAATTCGGTGAAAGTGATACCACTGAACACTCTCAGATCCCAGCTTTTTTGTTACCGTTTGCACGACCGTCTATGCATGACCAAAAACTGCCTCCTTGCGGTAGAAAGGGTAATTGCGTGGGCTTGGATGCCCTCTATTTGACCTCTTGTAAGGCATGCTAAGAAAAAAACGGGTAGCCTACTCTAGGTCCTTATAAAAAAACAAACAGTTGGCAAATCTAAATTTAAACCAAATGCTCTACTATGCTCGCATCCAACACGAAGACGTAACGGAAATAATTTTGATGTAAAAGTCACTAACGTTCTGCAGAATCCAAAAAACCAGCGTTTACAATTCTTTAAGGGTTTTAATAAGTTTCAAAAATCCAAAAATGAACTCCAGAGAGAAGTCCGTTGTGGTCACGGGTGGCGTTGTCCTCCCATACCTGATGCTAATCTTTTAACATGACCTCAACCATGTAATACTGGTTATACTGTAATAATACCTCAATGTAACACTTTGTGCGGCTGGCCTCCACCAAATAACTGGAACACTTACATAGAAAAAAATTGTGGGTGTTACAAGAAGGTGTTTATTATGCAAATAGAAATTTGCGTTTCAAGTTTTATCTGCAGAGGTTGTGTAAGTGTTTGACTGAGTAGGTTGAGCGCTAGTTTGATCATTCCAGACTCCTAGCAAGGCGAGACCCCGCGATGTCGGCTATTGTGGAAGGTTAAATGCTGGAATGGCAATCTCAGGTTTCCTTAATATTTGTTAACGACCGGGCAATAAATTGTTCTCTGTGTGTTGAGAAATAAAGCAATTTGGCGTAGTGCGGTGCAACGAACATCAAACCTAGAGATACACCATGAATATTTTTCATGTGCTGTAACTTTAGCCAAGTAAAAGTTTTATATCGAGTTCGTGTCAACTCAGGCATACAGAATATTATTCAAAGAAGATTTGCTAGGACCCAAGGACGTTCTTTTCACATTGTTGCCACGGAGTAGGATTGCAAAATAGGAACTGCTCGCTTGGAAGGAAAATTCTAAAGTGACGAGTCTGTGAAGAAATGTGATCATTTTTTCCTATAGTTCTTTTCATACATCCGCTTAATGCAAGCCATATTCGAACTCCTTACACAACACGAAGGAGAAATAAACATGTATGGCTTCAGGATAGAGCACCTGATGGCACTCTTAAAAGAATGCTTGAGCTGCTCAATCTTCAGATGGTCCGGAAAGTACTACGCTCAAATAAGAGGGTTGGCAATGGGACAACGACTGGCTCCAAGCCTTGCCATTGCATTTATGTCTCAGGTGGAAGCACCGGTGACTGATCTCGGGCCGCTACTCTACTGTAGGTATGTAGACGACTGCTTTGTTCTTTGCTCAACATAAGAGGAAATGGACAAATGCTTCGAATTGTTAAACGCACAGTCAGAGTATATCAAGTTCACCCGAGAAAAGCCGAAAAAAAAATGGCTTCCATTTTTGAACGTACAAATTCACCTATCAGAAAATGGCTACATTACAAAGTGGTACCGAAAGCCAAGTAGTAAAAATATCTTGGTTCATTACCTCTCCTCTCACCCCTCTCACACGAAAAGGGCGCTTATAAGAAACATGTTTCGAACAGCAACCAACGTGTGCACGGGAAGAGAGCANTAATGCAAGCCATATTCGAACTCCTTACACAACACGAAGGAGAAATAAACATGTATGGCTTCAGGATAGAGCACCTGATGGCACTCTTAAAAGAATGCTTGAGCTGCTCAATCTTCAGATGGTCCGGAAAGTACTACGCTCAAATAAGAGGGTTGGCAATGGGACAACGACTGGCTCCAAGCCTTGCCATTGCATTTATGTCTCAGGTGGAAGCACCGGTGACTGATCTCGGGCCGCTACTCTACTGTAGGTATGTAGACGACTGCTTTGTCCT
>UYYA01005043.1:18037-44150 GCA_900624975.1 Angiostrongylus costaricensis
AACTCATGCAATCCCCGTCTCTCCCGTTAGGACAAATCATACAGTTTTCTGAGCTGCACAAACGATCATAGAGACGGTTTCGAACTAACTGGCGGCGTAGGGTGTTGGGTGGGATGTCAATAATCGTTACATAATTTTCAAGACCACTTTTTCTTAAGCACCTTTTAATGGCGTGACTTACTTCATTTGATATGAAGGGCAGCTTAAAGGGGATCCTACTTTCGTCTGAAATATTATTTTGGGAAACTACCCAACGTTTTTCTCTGACCCGAGTCGCTTCTACTTCGTAGCCATTGGAAATGGCAATTCTTCGTGCCAGGTTTCGCGATTCCTTCCTTTCCTCTTCTCCTGTGCACACATTTTTAGCCGTACGATACATATTTTTTTTGATAAGTGCTTTTTTTTATGTGTGAAGGATGAGAGGAGAGGCAGTGGACTAGAATGTTTTTACTACTTGGCTTGAATACCATTTTGTTACATAGCCACCTACTGAGAGCTTTATTTGGATGTTTAAGAATGGAAGCCAGTTCTCGGTAGGTTTTTCTCGTGTAAATCTTATATACTCTGACTGTCGGTTTAATAATTCAAAGCACTCATCCATCTGTTCTTGTGCGGAACAGACGATGAAGCAGTCGTCTATGTATCGACAGTAGAGTAAGGGTCGGTGATCAAGAACTGGAGCTTCCACCTTAGACATGAAAGCGATGGCAAGGCTTGGTGCTAAACGCTGCCCCATCGCCAACCCTCTAATTTGTGCAAAATATTTTCCAGACCACCTAAAGATTGAACAACTAAGACACTGTTTTAAGAGGGTCATTAGTTGCGCAATCGACAAGCCGTGCACTTTTATTTTCTTTTCATGCTCTACGAGCAACTCGAGAATGGCTTGCATTGCGGAGTCATTGCACACGTTGGTATAAAGTGATCTAACATCGAATGACTCCATTATATGCGTGCTGTTTGGTTGCGCGCGCCTTAGGTGATCTAGAAATATTTTGGTGTTAGGTAGATGGGTTGGAATGAATTTTAGCAGCTGGGTTAGGATAAGGTTTAGAAACTACGTTATTCTATCCGTTGACCCGCCTATACAACTGATGATAGGTCTAACTTTATATGATGATGGGTGCGTTGACGTAATATCATCAGTTGAAGTAAGCTTATGTGTTTTAGTAAGCAAGTAAAGGACGGGACAAATCGGGTGTTCGTTCTTAAGTCGGGAAATAACTGAAGGCTCTAAACCCGCGGCCTTTGCCGTCCTGACCCATTCGGGGAAACGTGTAGACCACTTTGTGTCCGCATAAAAGAACATCTAGATGGAAAAGCTGAAATCCGTTTAAACACCCCTCTAGGTACGCATAGGGCACAAAAGCACAACGGCGATGATTTTGAAGTGAATGTGCGGATCCTAGCGCAGGAATCAAAAACATCAACGCGCAAAACTCTGGAGGCGTTTTGGATAAATTTCAAAAATCCAAAGATGAACCGGAAGGACGAATGCCTCACTATCACGCGTGACCTGGCACCCTGTTTCAAGATGACATTTTGACCCCTGGGCGTGTCTTGCTCGCGACTCCACGTGAACTACGTGTGGGCCAGTCCCACACGTAACATCACGGTGAGTGGCCTTTCTGTTCAATATGGCGTCTATTTGAAAGTTTGATCTTCATTAATACTTTAACCTTCTTTTCCACCGAATAATAAAAAGTATTCTAACATAAAGCTCGTCCAGGCTCTGAGGATGGCGAAGTCGCCGAAACGTCAGACATCGATCAATAACATCAAAAACAACGACAACGACAACGAAGATCTGTACCAACCTCGCGTCAGCTTAGGAAGGTCAGTTTATAAGATCACATAAATAAATATATCAACATGTGGATATATATTCACCTCTCCTTTTTATTGCAGTCCACTTATCCATCACATAATGGGTTAACAAAAACGCCAAGCAATGTGTCAGTGGTTTGTGAGTGGTGACGTCTCACACACATGTAATTACCACCCTCCTTTACCTCGGTTCATCTTCTAAATACCTGTGCACGTGCATCCGTTCATATCACTACGTTGTTCATGTCTTATCCCCATTGTTATCTAATCGTGGAACTCCGTTATCAAGAACATAGGATTTAATTATAGCCCAGTAAGATCTATTTCATCGGTGCAACGCACACCACACGCACTTGCGACCTCACCCTGCTTAATTTGAGCGGAAAAGAGGAAGTGAATTGCTGAATAGCTCCAAAAGCTTATGAAGCTATCAAGGTTATAATTGTTTCGGCAAGAAGACAACCACGTCTTCGTGAACTTTTCAACAGCTACTAAGGTGAGGTTCTTTGCGATTTCATACGCGCAAATGTAGGTCCTCAGACACAATTGTCAGGTTTCTCACTATGATCATTAAAGAAATACGAAGCGGTCCATGTACCTCAAGTGAATAAAACAAATTAGCTAATTCGGAACACCACAATAAAAGCAGAGACTTTTCTGGCATCTTCTGGAATCACTACAGCGGTCAACTAGGAGCAGCTCCTATAGATGTCCAGACCGTTTTTTGGATGCATCCATTCAGTATGAAAATTCATTACTAATCGGAATTCGTTTTGCATGATCGATAGACAGTGGGCGATGATGGCGTTTCGATAACTAATGTACTTGAAGCTGGAAACTTTAACAGGATAAGAAAAAGGATGAAGCTCTCGGCGTTGATCGAACCGCTAGGGAGCCGCCATGCATTCGATTTTATTGAGCATCTTTGGGGGTAACTGAATGCATATCTGGCCTTTACGATGACTCTTGGTGGCCTACCGACGTATCGAACTATTGCTGCTATCCTCCCAGACAAGTCTGGTAATAATTTGCCGACTCCGGAGGGATGGAGGGCTTGGTGGGCCATGGGCGCGGGTATCGATTCCACGTGTGTTTCGCAGCGACGCCTCCAACCACTGCGCCACACGTGCCCTATGAGGTCCATATAACTTTTAAATAGTGCTGATTTCATCCCAAGTCTTGTTTGAAACAAATTTTCTGTGAACTGAACGGCATCAAAATGAGGTTCTTTGTGCTGTAGAGAGTCAAAATTTTATTTCGTGAGAACAAATAAGCTTCAGTATTGTTTAAGGAGACCCGTAACTATCAACCGCTTACTGCTACAAGTAAACTTCACTGCAAGCCGAGATACTTCAGCCCGTACTGAAATGATGAATTATTTCCGGGAACATAAGAAAAGTCCAATTCACGAGGGGGTACACCATGACTGCGGCTTATCATTGCAATTGCATAAAAAAGTTGAACAAGTTATTAACAGGTTTTCGTAGACCAGTCTAGAACCTAGCAATGTGTAAACTAACCACTCTGTTGAATAGTTTTTACTGCTTTCCCTTCTATTATTCCACTCATCTCTGCCTATGAGACTGAAGACTACGGGCGTTCACTGTCCGTCACGCTCTCGCTGTGCCATATATACAGGAAAGGTAGAAAACATATCGAATTTTGATGACGAACCATTTGGAGGTTATCCTGAGAGTAGAAGGTAAGAATGATGCTTTGCATTCTCTTCTGCTTGCTTGTCCTCTAAGTGAGCATACGCTAAGTGGTTAAGCGAATGGCATCTTCATGATTTCTTGTATTAGAGAAATCTGCGGATTAAAATAATACCAGCTGGGTGAAGTATCTTATGAAGCCTTGATTTTATCTGTCATCACATTCCCTGTTAATTATCTCGAACTATGCAGCAATTTTGAAAAATTTCGAAGCATCGAAATGTGCGCTTCTTACTGCATATGTGGTGAAGCAGTTAAACGCTTCAAAGTGAAATTTTATTATCCTGAGTTGGCCACAAGTTTGATGATGGCTATTTCGACCCAGATTTATTAAAAAACAGATGTGAAGAGGGATAAAGTCGTAGAAAAATGCATCTTAGATGACATGGGTTTCAGCTTTCTCATGTGGAAATGCAGCTGTGTAAGTCTCCACCGTACGGATGTGTAATATGATTTCAGCACAAGCGCTCACATTCTGGAGAACGACCGTATAAGCGTCCATTTCATCCAAAGACGTGCACAGCATCGTCAATTTTGCGGACTCATGTGAGAAAACACTGGTGAAAGACCGCTCGAGGCGAAGGTACAACACCGTTTTCAATCGTTGTAAAATGACTTAAGTTGGAGAATTCGCTTACAGTATACACACTGTGAAAGACCATTCGCCTGTCACCACTGTGCTAACGACAGCTTTCTTTGGTGGACACTACAGCAGAGCTAACTTACTATATGGAGAACATTCCTTATGAATATCGAATGTCCTCTATTTATAACGCACTTGCTCACATTGCTTAGTCATTTTGCAAGGTAAGGTTCTCCGCAAAACTTCCCTATCTACTCTGAGAGCTTCTGGTACTGCTTTTACCTAACCTAAGCATTCGCCGTTAGCATATTTTGCTTTAAACAGTCTTATCAGATTGTACCTGCTAAACAAACTTCCATCACCTCTTTCCCACTCTGTCTATTTATTTGTCACCATTAGTTACTCGGCGCTTGTGGACCTTATCGCATTTCTTTGTACTCGATAACTATTCCGCTTAATGTAATACGATACAGTTTCACAATGATGCCGAGTTATTTGCATAACTTCGACCCTACGCCAGATAAGCAATTTCGTCAGTTAACTTCAGATAGCTCCACACCTGCTCTTACAGTATCCATCTTGGTCCTGGCCGTTGCATTTCCCACACTTCTGTATGTCATCATATCGCCAATACTGTACTGCTATAATTGCTATAAATGTTTATAACACGAACTTGAGATTGTGCTCTGTTACAGCATATGAAAAGTCCAGCCAGGTACATTCATACAAAGACGAACAGTTAGTCTGAATTAGTCACTCTGACAACTAACTATTCAAAATATATCACAATGTAGTCAGTTTTTTGTCTACTTCTAATCTTTTTCACGGCAGGATATCATGTGAAAAATACTTCGACTTGGGTGCTTGAATGGCTCGTTTTCACAGGTTGTGCAAGCCCCAGCATCATTTCGGCTTCTTTGGAGTTTTGCTGGGAGCCTTTGTGGCTTCTTGGAATCGCGAAGACGGCCTTGCTAAAGTCTGCTCCTGGTCGTCATCATCACAAGCAGTCGCAGGTCCTGTGGAGCAGAGGGAGACATCATGCGATTAGTTTCATATCAGCACGGCGATGGGTCTTGGTGCTGATTAACTCTTACCTAGGCTTCCTGATAAAAACGGACCCCTTCAAAGCTTGGGAGACCACGCCAGGAGGCGATTTTCCCCATTGTACATCGCAGCCCGACACCCAAGGACACCGCCCAGCCACGATGGGGCTGTAAACCGTTGGAGGGTTGTGAAATATAACTACGATGATCCCGAGATAACTCAAAAGACCGAATTTTTATAAACCTCGGTATAAATAATCGGTATATTCATCTATGTGCTCCTGTTAACTACTGGGGGTAAAACATACACCACCACACCATGCAGTTCATTCGTTTTGCCTTTCTCACAACATGTTTTAACCCGTAGGTGATGTCAGTAATCACCCTTCAACGGGATTCATTTAAGGAGCACAAATCGGCATTGAATCCACTAAAGGTGAAGCTGTGCTACAAATCACAATGAAGTCCTGCCCATTCTTTTTTTACGACAGAGATTTCTTGTAGTTATATTGCGGAGCCCACCGGAAACACCTAAAATGCTAAATTTTTTAAATATCTCATCCCTCAGGTGCGGAATCTTGCAAATATCTCGTCATTACTGTAGTTTTATTTCACATTACACCCTGCCACGAGTCCTACGGCATTACCGTCCTTCATGCATAGCTGTGTCTAAAGGCTATGCAAGTAATCCTCAAGCTCCTTATGGAGCACGAAGCAGCAATGAGCATGTACTGGTTGTACATTCAGCAGCTTATAACACACTTAGAAGAGGGCCTAAACTGCCCAATCTTGGAACGGTTTGAAATATAGTGTGCACCAATTGCAGGGTTGGCAATGGGAGAGCGTCTAACACCAGGCCTTGCCATTCGCTTTTCCTCTGAGGCGAAAGCAGAAGTAGTTCGACGACTGTTTTCTCGTTTGCTAAACACAGGAAGAGGTGGAACTAATTGCTTTTAGTTATCAAATGAGCAGTCAGAGCACATTAAGTTTGTCCGAGAAAAACCGAGAAAGACTGGTTTATATTTTTGAAAGTAATCAACCTGTCCGAAAACGACTATACCACCAAATGGCACAGAAAGTCAAATAACGAAAACATATTGCTCTTTGGCTCATTACCTCGCCTCTCACCCTACCTACACTAAAAGAATACTCATAAGAAGCATGTTCCATGCAGCCGCCAGTGTGTGTACGGGAAGGGAGCAGAAGGAAAAACCTCCAATTGGCGCGACAAATAGCCATTTCGAAAGGTTATGAGGCGCTCGAGATAGGTTTGGAAGAAAAACACTCCCAAAAACGAGAAGTCTAGTAAAAACTAGGGTCCCATCATCCTATCCTTTATTTTAAAGAAAATAAGCACGGCCATAAAGCGTTGCCTAGAAAGGGCCGGTTTAGGAAAGCCGCTATCAGTGACTGAAATACTTCCGAACACTCTAAGACGCTAGCTAGTCCGTAACCGTTTGTATAACCATCTGTGCGAAATGCGCAATTTCGTAATTTGCCCCTACGGAAGAGACGGTAACTTCATGAGTTCTATCAGAGAGCTTTGGGATTTCAAATATGCTGCATTGCTTACAAGGAAGGCTCGAAATAGATCGTTGTGAGGAATATTAACGCATTAAATGCTTCAATAGACTTCGTATTAAGTCAACATCACCTGTGCGAAATTCCACTTGAAGATCATTTATTGTGGGTAAGAATTAAAAGATTTATGTGAAAATTGCTCATTATAGAGACTCTTCAGATTTCAGATTTCATGTATGGGTTGTTAACTCCACGTAAGGTTCGAAAACTGTATTTTGGTTTAGCAATTACTTTCTGTTACATGTGAATACGCTAGGTGCGTGTATAGCGCAGTGGTTGGAGGCACCCTGGAATGGAACACGTGGAATCGATCTTCGCGCCCATGGCCCACCAAGCCCTCCATCCCTCCGGGGTAGGCAAATTGGTAGCAGACTTTTCTGAGAGGATAGCAGCGCTGGTTCTATACATCGGTATGCCTCTGCGAGTCATTGTAAAAGCCAAATGTCTATTTAATCACCTCCAACGAAGCTTAATGAAGTCGAATGCACGGTGCATCCCTCAGGGATTGATCAACACCGAGAGTTTTATCCTTTTTATTCGTTCTTTATATATGAACTGTCTGTAAATGGTCTTCATCGATTTTGATTGTAGGCATGATTTGTAATATGCTACCGTTATTTCCTTATATTCACAATAGGTGTTGCTGTTGAGTTACATGTTAAATATAATTATATATATATATTGTATGTATACACGAATTGTAAACTCGAGGTTGTAAAATAAATGCAAGACAAAAAATGACTTGATGACCGCTTCGAGAGAAAACTTGTGCTGAAGCACACTGATGGAAGGACGTGAGGATCGAGCCACTGCAAAGAAGTCTCCTCGATGGTCTTCTCATCGCCATATCGTATCCAAAAGCTTTTCTTAAGTGTTGAATCCCAGTGTTAAAGCAAAGGAATTTCTGCGCCTCTTCAACTGTCCATGCTGGACGCTTGCTGAAGAGCAACAGTCTCTCGCCAAAAAGTTCTAAAAGAGACTTTTTGCAAATTATTAAGTGTAGAGAACAGCTTATCATGACCCGATCTTATTATTGGAGCTGCATTGGAAAAACTTTCGATAGAATCCAACAGTTGCCTTGGAAACTTCTGTAGACCACTGAATAAGACTATATATCGTCCGGCGGCCGTCGGTGTGTTAAATAAGAGCGAATGTAGCGACATCCTGCATCTTGAGCCCCACCAAGGTCGATTTCTTTTGTGACAAAAATAGCTTACAGTATAGTGCAGTGTTGTATAGTGTATTGCCTTGAAGAGTACGCAAATAACGTGATCCTTCTGAGGACAAACCGAGCGCACATGCGACAGGAGGAAAGCATAAATTAGCTGGTGCAAACACATGGGCGTAGGCGTCGGTCTCCAGAAGCTGCCTGCCTAGGAACTTATGTTGTTTTATTTATGTAACAAAAACTTCTCATAGTACCCTCATTGTGGCATGTGTCTTTGCACTCTTCTCAATAGTAGCATTCTCCTTTGCAAGTCAGTGGAATTCGTCCAAAAGTCAGTTTTAGTAAATAATTAAGTGTACCAATTGGCTCTCCTTAGCGATCACTTAGTAAAAGATATTTCGCGAAGAAACTATCGATGTATGTACGTAAAAAGATCGTATGTGAAAAGCATGACAGAACTCTTTGAGGAGAAATAAACCTTCGAAAGGAAAATACAGTAGTTTCAAAAGTTCAAAGGGCAATGGGCAGTGCGGCAAGTACGTTGAAAGAAATTGCAGTTCACTTCTGTATTGATGAAAAATGAAATTCCACGAAACGTTTATACTTTAGACAACACTGAAGTTATTCGTCCTCCGTCAACTATGAGAAAAGGAGCAAAAAGGAGATGACAAGTCGGAGAAACTTCATAAAATCCATAACAAAAGAAACCCGTACCATAAAAACAAATTCAGTAAAAGTTCAAATTAATGACATCAGTAGACACTTTATGGTAGGGTGTGGGCAGATCATCGAAGCGCCCTTAAAAAAGACATTTTCTGTTCTCCTATTGCGAGGTTAGTTCGGTTTCGTCCATGGCAGTGCAGATGCTGAATGGCTGCCGTCACTAACGATGAGTCCTTGCTGATATGTGCTTATATCCGTCGATTCAACGCATGTGAGAGAAATCACAATGCTAGTTTTGTATTTGCTGCCTACCATTATTCTTTACAGCAGGGTATAGTGCAAAATACAACCACAATTACGATCAGATATTTACAAAACTCTGGACCGCGGGTGTCTGCAGTGGGGAACGAATGCGCTATTACTCTTTATCTGAGAGACAGGCGAAACGAAGGACCCACCTGGTGTGGTGGTAAGCGCGTTAGCCTCCGGAGAGGATAATAGCACATTCGTTCCCCAACCCAGACACCTACGGTCCTGAGTTTTGCAAATATCTCAGAATCATTTTTATTGTAAATGAGATACTCTAAAAAAATAAGGATGCAAGGAGATGATATGCTTGCGATAGCTTTTCAGTGTCACTCTAATAGACATATCCACCTGGTTTTCAACTTTCATGAATGTATCTTCCGAAGATCGAAAAAAATTTTGGTCTCATAGTGGAGCTAATGACGCATATCTACAGAGGATAGCTAGAATCATTTATATGGTTTCGTCTTCATAAGGAGTAGAAGGAATAAAGCTCTCGGCGTTGATCAATTCTTGAGCGACGAGCCATGCATTAACTCCCCTATGAACATCACTAAGCATCGGTAGAGGTGATTGAATGCATAATTGGCCTTTACAATGCCTATCGATGTATGGAGCCTATGCTGCTATCTTCTCGGAAAAGTATGGTACCAATTTGTCAATACAGGAGGTATGGAAGGCTTGGTGAGCATAGAGCGCGGGGATCGATCTCATGCGTATTACAGAGCGCCTCTGACCACTGCGCTACTCCCGTCTAAGCTGCAGTATTCATACTATCAATCTTCTGATGTCTAAAGATATATCTTAAGAGCTTAAACTGTTTTATTATTTCGAATATCCATCGACTCGGATCACCGGCTCTGAGGAAGACGAAGACGTCGAAACGTTAGCCGAAAATAAATATATTTATCAACCTCGTGCAAGCTTATCAAGAAAGAATACATATTGTTTTATTATTTCCACCAGAACATTCAAAATGTTTTTTACTATGTACATTCCAAACAGAAATTGTTTCAGAGGTCACTTGTTGTCGATTTTAGGATTCTTCACGTAAAGATGTTCTACTGCTCTTCGTCAACCTCCTCGATTGGTACGCAACGCATTTGACATTTGTGCCAGAATTTTTTCGTATCGTATTGACACCTGAAAAATCAACACTTTCGTCATATTAAATATTTTTCCTCTTTAACAAGTTTTAGTTTCAATTTGGCCCGAAATTTTAGTGGTCTCTCGCAAATCTTGTGCAAGGTAGTGAGGCTATAGTAGTAGCGTTGTGATTACTATGTTAGACACACTTCGACAGCTAAAAGAAAGTTGACGAATGCACGAACAAATAGAACGTAAGCAAAGAATAATTAGATTATTATCAAAGAAATCTGCTCTTATCGTCACACGAAAATCATGAAGTAACCGAGACCGAAGCAACTTGCAGCGAGTTCGCTGCCTCCAGAAGTCCGGAGTTTTGCGCAACTTGTATAGATGGACATTTTTCTTCTTGAAAGGGTTGTATAGATTCTAGCATTTTTATTTCAATTAAGAAGGTTTATGTATTCTTTCTTTGATGAGCTTACACGAGGTTGATAATGATGTTTATTTTCGGCCAACGTTTCGACGCCTTCGTCTTCCTCAGAGCCGATGATCCGAGTCGATGGTCCTCGCTTGTTATTCGTCTCGACGTGGCAGCTTCGCCTTCGTATCGAGTCAGGTCTTCTTTAGTAAGTCATCTCCTCGAATGAGGCATCCTCACTCAGTGATGCCCTTTTATACACGATACTGATGGTCGATGTAATGATAATGTCCGGTGATAACAACGAAGTAAACGGAGTATTTTTTCTACTTCTGTTCAGCAAAAACAAGGTGCTATTTTATTTCTTTATTTACGTACAAGCTGACGTTTTGGCTGATTTCGCCTTCTTCAGAGGTTGATAATGATATTTATTTTATTTTTTTAAGAAGGCTTATTTTGAGCCGAAATATAGCTCATTATGTTTTAACGTTTTGTTTTCTGCCTTCTATAATTTTCATGGCAGGTTACTAAGCGAAATACAACCACAACGTTGCTGAGATATTTGCAAAACTCTGGACCGCAGGTATCTATGGTGGTGAACGAACGCGCTATTATCCTTTCCGGGGAGTAACGCGTTCACCACCACACCATGCGGGTCCTTCGTTTCGCCTGTCTCTCAGCTATTTCTATCAGAAAATTATATTATAGGAGAAATATATTATATACAGAAATATATAAAAAAATAATATACAGAAAAATATATACAGAAATTATAGAAAGCAGAAAACAAAACGTTAAAACATTGTGATTTCAGCTACAGCCATAGCTTAACTGGATTCTATACCGATTTGCGCTCCCCAGATCAAACCACGGTGACGGGTGATTGCTGTGGCAAAAAGATCGATAGAAATAGCTGAGAGACAGGCGAAACGAAGGACCCCCATGGTGTGGTGGTGAACGCGTTACTCCCCGGAAAGGATAATAGCGCGTTCGTTCCCCACCACAGACACCTGCGGTCCAGAGTTTTGCAAATATCTCAGCAACGATATAGCTCATTGATTTCTAGACAGTATACTTTCTGATAAAATCACCGTGGCTCTGAAGAAGGCGACGGCAGTAAACGTTAGCCTAATAAAGATTTTTATACCAACCTCATGTCAGGTCAGTCATGTAGAAAATTGTTAATACGTCTTCAAAAGTACTTTACAGAAACTAACCTCATAAATATTATAAAGTTAGCATATATCTTCAAACATTAAATATTAGTAAAAGCGAATAGAAATACTGATGAGAAAACTTTTCAAGTACTCAGTGTGGGAGATGGTGTCGTCCACATTTGAAGGGCACCGCCACCCAGTCGGACAACGACATTTGAATGAGACGGCGACCAGCGTCAGACGTCGATCGACGACAATCTGGAAGATATACAAGGCTAATAGAATAATGTAAGGATCACTTCTGTCACCTACGATACTTTTAGTTAACGTATTAAGTTAAGCGTGCATCAAAAAGTTCTTCGCTCATGTTGTGCATTCCAGTGATTACTCTGACAAGGAAAAGAAAGAGATCTAGCCATACTCTGCGATGGCACAGGTTTACTCACTAGTTCGATTTTCTTAGAAATGAAATGCTTCTGAAGCTAGTTAGGCGTTAAATCGTTGGGGAAATGAGAGGATGAAATCATAATAAGGCAATAATTTTTACGCAAATTTTAAACAACAGCAACAATAACAGAGAAACGTCTCCATATAACATTAATGATGCTGAGTTATTTGCAAAACTCCGGACCATAGGTGTCTGCGGTGCGTGCAGAGACAGGCGAAACGAAGGACCCGCGTGGTGTAGTGGTGAACGCTTTTTTACTTCCCGGAAAGGGCAATATCGCGTTCGTTCACCACCGCAGACACCTGCGGTACGGAGTTTGCAAATATCTCAGCATCATTAAAGTTATATTTCGCAATATATATCCTGCCGTTAAAAAGAGTAAGCAGTAAATAATATGTTAAAATCGTCTCCGTATAGTTGCCAATGACTCTTAGTGAATAATCTTTTCGTAATATACATATACATATTTAACCAAGAGACAAGCAAAACGAGGAGCCCGCATGGAGCAGCGGTAATCGCGTAGCTCCCAGAAAGGTCAATAGCGAGTTCGTTCCCCACCGCAAACGCCTGCAGTCCGGAGGTTTGCAAATATCTCAGTGTCCTTGTTGTCATCACCTGTATCACCTGTAGTCCCGTTAATCGTCGAGTGTCTCGAGCAGGCGCCAGTAAATCTTCCATTTTTTCCTGTTACGTGCAAGAGTAGCCCAGTGGGTTCTGCTCACTCTAGGGACTCGTCGAGCATCATATCTTTCTTCTAGGCTCTTCGTGAAAGACTCTGACCATCGGGTCGGTGGTCTTCCTGCAGTACGTTTGACATCCCGAAGAATCCAGTCACTAACGGCTCTTGTCCATCGGTTGTCATTCATACGCATTACGTGTCCAGCCCTCCTTATCTTCGACTGTTTGGCGTACAGAACGGCAACATTGACTCTTGATCGTTGACGAAGGTCGACAACGCTGAGTGACATTTCATCCTGCTTACGCAGCGACCAGGTTTCTGACGCATACGTTGGGGCAGGAAATACCGTTGAGTCGAAAAGGTGGGCACGGAGTCGGGTTTTCTTTGTCCTCTTCACTACATCCTCGATGCTCTTGAAAGTTCTCCAAGCCGCTCGTTTTCTTCTGCTCAGTTCTGGAGCTAGGTCGTTCATCATATTGATTTCTCGACATAGATAGATATAACTGGAGCATTCGGAGATATTCGTTCCGTTGAGCGTGGATGGGGCATGTGAAGCCAATTCTTCATGAACATCGTCTTTGTGAGATTTAGTCCAAGACCAATCTTTCCACAGGCTTTATCAAAGTCTCCAAGCATACGTTTTGCTTGGCTAATGTTTGGTGTTATAAGGACGATGTCATTAGCAAAGCGAAGATGGTGTAACTGCCGACCCTCGATTCTCACTCCCATATTGTCCCATTCCAATGTTCGCATGACGTTCTGGAGAGTGGCGGTAAATAATTTTGGCGAGATGGTATCGCCTTGCCTAGTTCCTCTTTTAACGTCAATGTTAATATCGTTGTAGAATGGTGATATCTTGATTGTGAAATTTTTGTACAGCTCACGAAGAGTCTTTATGTACTGAGTAGGGACTCCTTGACTATCAAGGGCTCCCAAGACTGCTTCTATCTCAACTGAATCAAAGGCCTTCTGTAATTTGATAAAAGTGAGACAGAGCGGTCTTTTGTGCTCTCGCGATACTTCAATGAGCGGTGCTACCGTGTGGATGTGGTCCATCGTACTAAATCGTCTTCGAAACCCTGCTTGCTCACATGGCTGTCCTTCGTCTAGTGCCCTGTCAACCCTGTTTAGGATGACTCGAGTTAAAAGTTTGTAGACGATAGACAGTAAGCAGATTGGGCGATAGATGCCGATGTCGTGCAGGTCACCCTTCTTGAACAATAACACGGTCTTGCTGGTCTTCCACTGAGTAGGAACCTTGCATTCAGACAGGTAACGTGTGAAGGCAGCCGAGGCAGTGTGTTTACGAGGACTGGTGGATGGTTCTTCAAGTATTCTGGACTTATGCTATCCGGACCTGGGGCTGTTCGATTTCTCGCCGACGAAATGGCAAGTCGGATTTAGGATGGGAGAACCGGTGGTAGAACATACCCATCCTCCTTTATTTCATATGACGGAAGGTGGACGCGGCTACAGAAGACATCCGAGTACTATTGGTGAATGATTTTCTCCATTGCCTTTCTGGACGCTGTAACTGTTCCGTCTGGGCGCCGGAGTGCAATTATTTTGGTCTTGCAATTGGCGAAGCTTCGATGTGCTTTGCTTTTCCCAGCCTCTGCAGCTTGTACCTTTGCTGCTACTTTTCTCCCTTTAAGATCTTGTTTTATCGCCCGTCTGCATTGTTTTGCAAGTTCGGACGTTAGTTCGCGGTTGCCTTCAACTCGTGCAATTCCACGCTGGCGTATCAGCTCGAGTGTTTCTGGAGACAGAAGTCTTTTGGTGACTTTCGAACTCTGAGCTTTCATAGCGCTAACGTGAAGTTGTTGAATGAGCCGATCGTATTCTTCGTCGATGTTATCGACAGCGGCACCTTCCCAACAACTAATGAATCGTAGTGAATCTTAATCGTAAACGTCCGATTCGGGTTGTAAGTTGTTCGAATGAATCAATTTTCATGGACAAACTCGTGTTGACGAAAACGCCGACTCCGCCGACTCCTCTATTGTCGCATGTTCCGAGGAACAGTTCTTCTCCGGTGTCATAGACGGCGTTGAAAGGCTGACGTTTTCTCGTCTCGGCCAGGCCGATGACGCGGTACCTTATCCTTCTTGCTTGCATGGGCAAGTCTTCTATCGAGGGCTCAGATGCAAGTGTACCTGCATTGTAGGTACTGATCGTCACCATAGTTTTTTGAAATCTAGGCAGCTTCCATTGGCCCTGAGATTTTCGCATACGCTCCGTACTCGTCCTACCCAACGCTGCGAAATTGGGGCTCTTTCGGAGTCAGGGAAATTGAGGCCCGTTTTTTTTTTACTGTGTTTAGTATTTTTGATAACCACGTATAGCTTGCTGGGCTCTGAAATTGGGGGCTGGGTATACTCACGGGTAGCTTGCCTGGCTTTTCCAGAGTGGACATGGAGCTTATTTGTTGGAGGCGACTCCTAACCACCTTCGATATACTTCCCAGTCACTTGATTGCAGGCTTTTGGCTGAATTGACTCGTAGAATACAATCCGCATAAGCAAGAACGCACCCACACACGCATGCATGAATACGCCTAGCAAATCCAGAAAGTATGTGTCAAATTAGCGCAGCAGAAACAGGGAGTCCATCCCCTGGATCCACCTGCGTCTCAGGAGAGCAAAGGTCGCTTTTGGTCCGCGATTAACTTCTTATCCGGGGACGTGCCACGTAGCCTCGCGACTAATCGGCTGGATATCCCTCATATGAAGGATCCATAGTGTGGTCATATTTATATATTTATATATATACATATATATATATATAATCCTTCAGTAAAAAGATTGGAATGTTCTATAGTAGCTGTGAAGAAACTGATAGCATGCAAACCTGATGGCAGTAGTTCGCTTCGTCGTACACATCACAGTATTTCGTTGCCTTATTCAAGTTATTGAAGTTGCTACGGATGTTAAGCGAACCGTCACTAAGCTTCTGAAACGTAACTTCTTCTAAGACTCGGAATAAGGGAGATGAAGAAAAGAGATACTTACATGGATGGATGGTGAATATTAGAACAGTAAAAGAAAAAAACTTATAACACTAACAAGAAATAAATCGTACAAATAGCAAAATAGCACTGACGGTGTTAAAAATGATGGTAACAGTATAACTTCAACAATGCAAAACAAAACAATGATATTTGCAAAACTCCGGACCGCAGGTGTCTGCGGTGGTGAACGAACGCGCTATTGTCCTTTCCGGGGAGTAGCGCATCCACCACCACACCATGAGGGTCCTTTGTTTCGCCTGTCTCTCAGCTATTCCTATCGATCTTTGCCACAGCAATCACCCGTCAGCGGGAATGATCCCTATCTGTATTGCTTTGCAAGTTGAGGTGAGCTAGCTGTTGCCTGCATCTCGTGCGGTTCCACACTGGTATATCAGCTCGAGTATTTCTGTGGACAGACGTCTCATGGTTGTTTTCGGACTCCCGGCTTTTATAGATAGCTGTAACGTAAAAATGTTGAATGGGCTGATCGTGTTCTTTGTCGAGCTTATCAAGAACGGCATTATTTTCCGAGAACTGAATTGGTCCCAGTTTATGGTGGTTTTCGAATTTCCTTCTTTGAATTTAGTGACTTTTTCTCTTTTTTGCAAGAAATAAAATCTTGTACGAAGTAGGCGATGGTCTGGTTCCGTGTGGAAGTTTAAGACGGTAGTGACATCGCTTGGAGAAAACCTTTGATTTGCTATGATGTGGTCTATTGTGGTATGGTTCTCTTCACTGAAAGGCTCCTACGTCCGACGCTGAAAGTGGAATTGCTGGAATTGCGAGCTCCTGCAAGTGGTCTTTATCGACATGGTAAATTCGGACAGCTACTCAGCCTACTAGTTCCATTCTACTCCGTCGATCCTAAGATGACGTTTTTCAGACACCCTTCTGGGTCCAGTTCTTGCATTGATATCTCCAGTAATGACCTTAAAAAATGTTTGATCTTCTAAGACTTCTCTAAGTCCTCATAGAACACTTTCACTTTGTCTTCGCCATAGCTTGACGTCGGTGCGTAGATGACCAAGATTATCAAAGCATGCATTGATTAACATCTCTTAAATCGTAGGCGTGCGATTCGGGTTATTAATTGTTCGAATGAATCGACGGTCATGGCCAAGTTCATGTTCACGAAAACGCCGACCCCGCTGTTTCCCCTCTTGTCGCATGTTCCGTGGAACAGCTTGTCTGCAGTGTTATAGACGGCGTTCAGTAAGCAGCACCTTCTTTTCTGGGCCAGTCCGATGACATCGTACCTTATTTTTCTTGCTTGCATAATCAAGTCTTTTATCAAAAACTCAGATGCAAGTGTGCGCGTGCTATAGGTGCAGGTCGTCACCTTAGTCCTTGCGATTTAAAATGGGTCTGAGATTTTAGTAGCCATTCCGTACTTGTCGTACTCACTGCTGTAGTATCAAGGATTGTTTCTTGGTCGGAGGAATGAGGTTCATTTATTTTACTGTGTTTAGCTTTTGATACTTACGAATAGCTTATTGAGCACCAAACTCTAAATATTGAAGTTTTTGGCCGAGTTGACTTTGACTCTTAGAATACAATCCACATAAACAAGAACACGCACGCACGTCCGCATGAATACGTACTCGGTTACACAGGAGGTATGTACCAAATCCCCGCAGCAATAACGGCGAATCTATCCCTTAGATCCAGCTTTGCTTCAAGGAGCATAAGATCGCCTTTGGCTCACAATTAACCCCTTATCCGCAGCCTGTAGACGCGGCACGCTGCCTCACCACCAACTGGCAAGCAACTCCGTCATGAGCGAGATCCATGGAAGAGTAGGATGATGGTAAAAAAAAAACAAAACAATAATAGCAGAATTTTTCACCGTTGTGTTAATATTATTTTATTACCATATTAAGATTGCTATATTTTGACAGTAATAACTAATCATAGAAATGATAGTAATACAACAGCAGCAACTGAGGTGAGCGACGTTTTCTTTAATAGTCTTAGCGCGCGAATGGAAATTGTGCTGAGATCAGCAGTAGCAGTGAAGATGGGTTCTCCAAGCAAGTGATATTAGAATACTTTTCTTTTTTATTTTATTTTAAATGACGCTGTGCGAATCCCAGCATCTCTTGCATTGGATTCGTTTTCGATGCATTCATGCTTCACAATAGGCTTCGAGTATTTCGTGAATTTTTCGGCTGCTGTTTGAGGATTTCGTTTCTTTGTGAATGTCGCAGAATGCTAGTCGAATCAATTACCGTTGTAATCCTGTGGATGGTCGGGATAAGGTGTTTCAACATGGATTGTGGAAGAGTTGAGAGGTGGTCAAAAACGCCTTTTGCATCCCGATCGAGGGCATCACTAGCCAGTGAGCTATCCTCTCCCTATTATATTATAGGTCTATATTAATGTAATAGTGAACACAACAATGACGTAATAGAAAAGTAAAGAATAGAGGCTTTAGCGTCGATCAAACCCTGATGGAGACGCCATCCATCGGACCACTTGTACTTTAGTAGCGCTAACCAAATGCAAATATGGCGCATATAATGCTATTGCTACGACGAACCAACATATGAAATAAACACTGCTGTTCTTTCAGATAGGTTCAGTACGCATTCCTCGACTTCGAAGGGATGAAAGCTTGGTGAGTTCGGGAGCGAAATCGAACCAGCGACCTATCCAGTAATGTATTTCAGGGAACCTCAAACCACTACACAAAACGCGACACAGTAACGAAGTATTATTTATTACTGTTAAATTGAAAAGTCCCAAATGGTAACTTGAACAACAGTGAGTTTTATCACTGCTATTTGTTCACTTCATTGATATTTGTTAAGCGACGATAATACAGCAGCTGTTGTCACTGTTTTTGAGGTTACTTAAATCTTAATTGTAAAATAGTATTCTTTGTAATATACATGCATAACAGCAGCATTACAATAGAAATATAGCGCCAAAATGAAGCATTAATGGGTTGTATTACTACATTATTATTATATGATAATGATAAATAAAGGCACAAACAACAAAAATACACAAACAATGTGGTGTCAGGAATGATAAACAAAAAAGACGATGCTTTCGGCGTTGATCAATCCCTGAGGGATGCGCCTTGCATTCGACTTCATTAACCATCGTTTAGAGAAGATTGAATGCATATCTGGCTAGTTTTCATTAGCAATTGTTGGTAAATCACGGTGTAAATAGTGATAGTTATAAACAACCAGAATGGTGCTGAGAAATTCGCAAAACTCCGGACGGCAGGTGTCTGCGGCGGGGAACCTCGCGAGTAGAATAGTGGTTGTAATCCCGTGCAATTTGCTTCGGGTACTGATTC
Organism: Angiostrongylus costaricensis; assembly: GCA_900624975.1. Taxonomy (NCBI): domain Eukaryota; kingdom Metazoa; phylum Nematoda; class Chromadorea; order Rhabditida; family Metastrongylidae; genus Angiostrongylus; species Angiostrongylus costaricensis. The sequence goes on from UYYA01005043.1 coordinate 37,032, forward strand.
AATCCTGCTCTGGCCAGTTAAAACATCCGTTCCTGCATGGGTTAACAGACCTACCGGATCAGCTCGCTCACTGCAATCCGCAAAACCTGCCGGCTGCCAGTAATGAAGACCCGGGAGCGCAGTAGCTATGCTGCAGCAGGATCGACGAACAATCGATTCGACCAGCATTCAACGACATTCATGAGGTAGACCAAGCGAGAAGCAGTGGCCGAACCTGTATTCGGGTCCGAGAGAGAGAGAGAAAGGAGAGGAAACGAACTGAATGAAGGAAATACAGGGATCCACCCAGTAGATATAAAGCTGGCTCATGGGAAAAGAGAAAGGTTCATATAGATTGTTACATAAGAACTTAAATAAATGACGGATCAAGAGTTTGCTGTAAAAGACAAATCTTGAATCTTAGAGATACAACCACTATGATGCTCAGATATTTGCAAAACTCCGGACCGCAGGTGTCTGCGGTGGGGAACGAACGCGCTATTGTCCTTTCCGGGGAGTAGCGCATCCACCACCACACCATGCGGGTCCTTTGTTTCGCCTGTCTCTCAGCTAGTTCTATCGATCAGCGCCATCAGCAATCACATGTCAACGGGATTAATTTAGAAAACCCAAATCAGCAACGAACCCAATTAAGCTGAGGGTGTAGTCGAAATCATAGAAGGATCCGCATGGTGTGGTTGTGAACGCGTTAGTTCCCGGAAAGGGTAATAGCGCGTTTGTTCCCCACCGCAGACACCTGCGGTCCGGAGTTTTGTAAATATCTGAGCATCGTAGTGGTTATATCACACGTAATCTTTTCAATGAAAAATTGTAATAGGCAGTAAATAAAATGTCAACATTTGATGTCTTAATAGTAACTAGAGAAGTGCAAACAGTTATAGAAAGAAGAGTCACCAAAATTTCTGAACAGTCCAGCGCTTGAGGAATTAAACCAACAGTATTAAGTCAAGGTTCATTAAACAACTTATTCAAGAAAAATAACTTACATCCACTAGTTGGGCGTATGACAAACAGCTTAAGAGCAAGCTCAGAATGATTCTCATTGCCATCCTAAAAATGCTATTATTGTTCAACAATATTTATGTGGTCTACAAAAAATCCACAGCATTGATTATCTATTGGACTTCACCGCCAATATTTGCCAGTACAATGGTCGACTAAAAAAGAAGTAAAAAAACCAAATAGGATTAAAGAGATAAAAAATAAAAGGGATAAAAGTTTCAGGGAGTGGGGTAAAAGAGGAGGGACAAAAAACAAGGTCAAGCGAAATGACGTCGGGAGAAGTGCTGTCACATTCTTCCTATGTGGCACGATCCCGCAGTAAATGTTGGTTTGCTTATGAAGAAATATGATCACTATTAAAAGGAATAGTAAGAAGAAAATGAAATAAAATTCATTAAAATGATAAAAAATAAAAGTCGAAACAAATTAGAAACACATTCTAAAATAAATTAAAGGTGCAGATAGTGAGCACAGAAAAAACTAACCGCTTTGTTAACAGAAAGGAGGAAAATCCATTAAAAAATCTAATGCCAGTCTTGACATAGGGCCAAACTGTACCTCCTTTCTTCTACTTTGTTTTCTTTTTTCTTTTTTTTTGTTTTTTCTTCTTTTCTTTGTTTTAGGTTATCGATTTATTTCTTTAGAAACTAATAACTACAAGGTAGCCATTTTCTATGCATTTATTAGAAACCATATTATAGTAAGACGCCTGGAAATATCTTATACTTTTTGAAAAAGACATAATTAAAAGACAAACGGGGATTGCTTTAAGTGGAGCCCATTTTCACTGAGATCTAAGAATCCAGAGAACACGATGGTTTTACTAAATATGCAATATTAAGGTAAAAATCAGGTTAAATTACGCCATAGCGAAATCGTTATGAGTATACTGAGATTTTTTTTACACACACCGTAAAACCTGCGTTCGTCGTAAACGTGTTAATCTATTAACACCAAGCTCTTCCTATCTGAGCGGCGATGATCTACTGTTTAGCTAATCCAATGCTACAGTAGTGGTAGTAATTATAGTAATAACAATAATCCGGTGAACAACGTGGAGCATGGATGCGTGGAAACAAGTCGAATGCAGAGAGCGGAGGGACCCGCACAGTAGATGGGAAGAAGGGCTGTGTAAAGTAAAAAAAATAGTTTTATTTGCTTTCTATTTACCACCTATTATTATTTTTTGCGGCAGGGTCTTATGTGAAAATCAACCAGTATGATGCTGAGACATTGCAAAACTGGACTCTAGCGCAGATTCGGGCCCACGATTACACCTTTTAGGCTTCACGTGTTATCCACTGCACCAGCTGAGGTCCTTACTTTGCCTTCTTCTCAGTCAGTCTTTTATCATAACGGTTCTATGAAAAATCAGCCATCAACGAAAATAATTTGTGGAGCAGGCCGGTAAGAACGCAACACTAGGGCCTCGGTTAGTGTAGTGGATAACACGTGAGCTCCGTGTGCTCCCGGAAAGGTTAATCGTGGTTCGATCTGGCTTGGAGTTAAGATTTTACAAATGGCTCAGCATCATACTGGTTGCCTTTCATATGTAGTGAAAAATAATAGTGGGCAGCAAAAAAAAGTTGACATTGTTAAAAATATTGTTAACTGGTAGGCAATTATACTTGAAAAGTCTTATTAAGCATCCGTTAAAAGATAACTATTGAAGATTCAGTATGTAAAGGAAGGTTGCTGTCTATTTATAATAGCGTTTAAAAAATTTCGAGCTCTCCATCAGCCCCTAATTATCAGCGTCGCTTAAATCGTACAAATATTAAGACAATCGATTAATCGATTCATAAGAAGTGAGTGTCACAATGTGAGCCATGAGATAGATTGACGATGGAACGAAGTGTTTGTTGTTTGCGCGAATCTCGATAAGGGTTATGATCGAGTTCAGTTGTGGGTGTCAGTCGGCGACGGCGGTTGTGTTAAGAACGTCGACGGACCGGTCGTCGACGACTCCGATATCGGTATGGATGCTACAAACATAGAGTTCAACTGAACTGAATATTTCCATCCATAAAAAGCAGCTCTAAGAGTAGCGCTTAAGAACCTTCGAGCTATCAACCAGTTATCAACGTTTTTTCAATCGTGAAGGTTTTACTAAATATGCAATATTAAGTGCGCGCGTGCACTATCTATGTAAATAGTTTAGCAAGAGCTTGATAATAAATTCATAGTGTGACGTAAGCTGAGGTGTTAAAGGACTCAGCTACACTACTGCGCTCAGTTGTCCCTTTTGTCATCAAAAATTTGGGTTTTGTCAACAAGAAAAAACGCCTTTCTTATGGCTTAAAATAAAATTATTGACATAGGTTGTCAACTGAAGAATAAACAAACAGATATTGCAAACCAGCAATAACTACGTGATCAGAAGATGAATCGCTCTTCGACCACAGAGATTCATAAAGTCTCGGCCCTTTGATATTCCTTTATCATTTTCTGCCTTCTATAAATAAAATATAAGACTATTCTCACTGATCTCTTTCTTACCCATTGTTTTCTTCAAAACTGCCAAAAAACAGGGAAAAAAATTAGGGTTGTGCAAGCCATGAAAATCACTTTTTCTTTTGTCAGTAAGCGACAGTCGACCTGAATAAGGGGTTGGTCCCAAGTAGATTCCCACTGACGTCACATTGTTCTTTTCGAATCTATGAAATCTTTTCAAACATTGCTCAACATTTTGGATACATGTAACCTTAGATGAAATATTTAAGCACGCCTTCAGCTTTGTCTGGTTTTACACTTCAGGAAACATCAATAGAAGAAGGAAGGGACAAGAAGTAAGAAATAAAAAAGCTTGCAGTTGTTTTTAATGAAATTACAAGTTTTCTTTGCGTAATTACTTATCCAGAGAAACAATCATGAATGAGAATGTTAAGGCTACGACGGATCTTCCTTATGTTTGAAGTAACGAATGGGTTCTTTTCTAGAATGTTTTAATAGAAAATGACTAAAGTGGCTTCGGAAAACCTTGTTTCTGGAGCCACTTTTTCTCTTGATCATTTTTTAAGGATTCAGATCGCGCGTGCACTATCTATGTAAAACAATAGATCTGTGACTTGTTGATAAAAGTAGTGCTTGTCCGAAGTTGAGCTTTGAAATCGTCTCGAATCATACGAAAGTAGAAGTATGAATACTAATAAGCTATATATATTCTTTTCATGTTAAACTTACACGAGCTTAGCAAACATTTTTTGTTCTGCTAACGTTTCCTCGTCTAAAGATCCGATGATCCATGTCGATGGAAAGCTAAACTGATTCAAACTAATAAACTATTTACTTACATGAATAGTTGGATGTTCCGTCTTCACAAGTTGTGCGGATCCCAGCACATTTGCCATTCGTTTCTTTCTCTAGCAATCGTAGTTCATGGTGATGGTCTTGTTCGAGCATGGTAGCGCTTGCGAGTCTCATACCGGGTTCTGTAAAACAACTGCAGCTGCGGGTACAGCTGATTAACTTTGCTTACGAACACGTCCGCCCAACGTGTAGGTGGTCGTTCTAGGAGATGTTTGCATTCTCTTGGAGTCCACCCTATTGTTCCTTTCGTCTATCTGGCGCCGGCTCTTCTCATTATGTGACCGGCCCATCTATGTTTCACTGTCGATGTATATTCTCCTGTAGCTCGAAGATGTGACAGATTTTGAAGGTCAGAGCTTCGCATTCCGGCTACATATCGAGAGTGCTGGTCATATTTCAAAAGAGATCGCTTAAGCGCTCTGTGAGTAGTTCGAAGCATTCTTGACGTAGTTGAAGTATCAAACCACCGCTCTGCAGCAGAGCGCTGGGAGGTGCGCTGAATCAAAGAGATGAGCGCGGATTTTTGGGTCCTTCGATTGGTCGGTGGCTTCTTTCAGAGGTCCGAATGCGGCCCAAGCTGCTCTCCCTCTTCTGCTAGTTTCTCCCTCATTTTATTCACCATGTTAGTTGATCGCCCAATGTAGACGCATGAGGTGGTCTCCGCAATAAGAGAGCCATCCAGTTCAAATTTTTCGCCTTCGCACCATGGGTTTTTCATTAACTGGGTGGGTCTTCCGATTAATGCGTAGTCCGATCTTTTTTACCGCTTCGTTGAGTATATTGCTCATCGTCTCTTCTTCGCTGATACTTCTTGAGAAGATGGCGATGTTATCGGCGAAATGAAGATCTGATAGGAATGTTCCATCAATACGCATAGCTTCCTTATCCCGATCGAGTGACTTCATTATCCACTGCAGTGCGGCAATGAACAGCTTTGGCGATATTGTGTCGCCCTATCGAATCCCTTTTTCTATGGGTATTGTAAGAGGTCGATGGAAAAGATGTATTTTCGTAGTGCAGTTCCGATAACGGTCGGATAAAGTTCCATGTGAGACGGGTCCACTACTTGGTCAACGAGCACTGATAGGATTACATTCGTTTCGACACTGTCAAACGCTTTCTCATAGTCGACAAAGGTTAGGACTAGAGGCAAGTGGTATTCCTGACAAACCGCAATGACCCTGGACACGGTTTCGATGTGGTCCTTGCGGCAAAATCCTTTTCGAAATCCTGCTTGCTCGACTGGTTGCGCCTCATCCAATGTCCTTGATATGCGCGAGAGGATAATCCTCGTGAAGAGCTTGTAGAAAAAACTGAACAAGCATATGGGACGATAGTTTCGAAGATCTCTTCGGTCTCCTTTCTTAGGTAGGATGACGGTGCGCGACGTTCTGAACTGAACTGAAGTGAGCTAATTACCATGGCCAATGAAGACTTTGTGCTTTCATTCAGATGAATTTCGTCTTTTCTTTTCATCTCTTTCAAAACAACCAAAGCAAAATTAAGGAACCTGATCAAGAATTATCTGTTAAATCTTGTACCATCACATACCTTCTTCACTAACATTTCAGTGACTGGTCTTCAGAAAGAATCATATGGGTCTCGGCACAATTTTCATTTGGCTGGTAACTTACCCGCAAGCCAAGATTTTCTTTCTCAAAGGTTTGGAAACAGTAATACTAGTCGTTTTGCAAGATAACCAGCATACAAGTCAAAGAGGTTGATGGACCTAAAGAAGTTTCACTATCATAAGACCAGGTTGGTAACAGAACCACGTCATAATGATAAATCACAGAAGTGTTGAGCTGTCTGCTTCTTTACAATGAGCTTCCGGCTAAGATAATCAATCAAAGATCGATCCTTAGCGAAATGGCCGAGTCCAGACTGAATTTGCATTATCTATAAAAATGCATCTTCATACGTGACCGAAAATGTCTCGCTGATTGCTTTCACTGTAAAGAATCGAATTGACCGATTTTGCGCCGACGTAGAATGAAAAACACAAATCGGTCGGGATTTCTTCACCTACAAACGGATTTGCAACCGATTCAATTGTTGCGGAATCGAGTGCTTGGTGCTGAAAAGCGGATTTCTTCGTTAACCGCCCATTCAAGCAACTGTGCCTATTTTAATAGGAAAACAATCCAACAGCTGGTATATAAAGTACCTTTGGAGCTCTAGCACTGGTTAAATTTATATACATATATATATATATATATTAGTACACGTTATAATTGTTTTTATTACGAGAACCCTCTCAACTGTTTACCGCCTCATCACGGTTGGGAGGCATTCCTGGGTGTCGAACTGCGATGTACAGCTGGGGATTCATCCTCTGGCAGGATCTCCCCAGGTTGAGAAAGGGTCCGGCGTTTCAATCAGGAAGCCTAGCTAAGAGTAAACCAATACCAGGATCCACCACCGTCTTGGTATCAAAGTCGCATAGTGGTAAATCTCCTTTATGATCCACAAGGGCCGCGACTGCCTGGCGTGGTGACGACCTGGGGCAGACTTTGGCCAGGCTATCCTCGGGATTCCAGAGAACCACAATATCTTAACTAGCAAATCTCCGATAAATGGTGATTGTGCTTGGGCCCTCACAATTGCTGATGGCGGCCCGTTCAAGTATCAAGCAAGTAATATGAGAACTCCCACGACCGACTTTCTATTAACCTCGGCATTGATCAAGTAATTCTTCGTATTTTTGTTGAGCAAACGCGAGGTGTTATTATTCTTTATTCACAAATGAGCTGACGTTTCGGCGGATTTCGCCTTCCTCAGAGCCTGGAAAGGTCAAGTTGACAGCAA
>UYYA01005044.1:0-44081 GCA_900624975.1 Angiostrongylus costaricensis
TTTCTGAGCTGCACAAACGATCATAGAGACGGTTTCGAACTAACTGACGGCGTAGGGTGTTGGGTGGGATGTCAATAATCGTTACATAGTTTTCAAGACCACTTTTTCTTAAACACTTTTTAATGGCGTGACTTACTTTGTTTGATATGAAGGGCAGCTTAAAGATCCTACTGTCGTCTGAAATATTATTTTGGGAAACTACCCAACGTTTTCCTCTAACCCGAGTGGCTTCTACTTCGTAGCCATTGGAAATGGCAATTTTTCGTGCCAGGTTTCGCGATTCCTTCCTTTCCTCTTCTCCTATACACATATTTTTAGCCGTACGATACATATTTTTGATAAGTGCTTTTTTCATGTGTGAAGGATGAGAGGAGAGGCAGTGGACTAGAACGTTTTTACAACTTGGCTTGCGATACCATTTTGTTAAATAGCCACTTACTGAGAGCTTTATTTGGATGTTTAAGAATGGAAGCCAGTTCTCGGTCGGTTTTTCTCGTTTAAATTTTATATACTCTGACTGTCAGTTTAATAATTCNTCCTTTCCTCTTCTCCTATACACATATTTTTAGCCGTACGATACATATTTTTGATAAGTGCTTTTTTCATGTGTGAAGGATGAGAGGAGAGGCAGTGGACTAGAACGTTTTTACAACTTGGCTTGCGATACCATTTTGTTAAATAGCCACTTACTGAGAGCTTTATTTGGATGTTTAAGAATGGAAGCCAGTTCTCGGTCGGTTTTTCTCGTTTAAATTTTATATACTCTGACTGTCAGTTTAATAATTCAAAGCACTCATCCATCTGTTCCTGTGTGCAACAGACGATGAAGCAGTCGTCTATGTATCGACAGCAGAGTAAGGGTCGGTGATCGAGAACTGGAGCTTCCACCTTAGANTAGGGTGTTGGGTGGGATGTCAATAATCGTTACATAGTTTTCAAGACCACTTTTTCTTAAACACTTTTTAATGGCGTGACTTACTTTGTTTGATATGAAGGGCAGCTTAAAGATCCTACTGTCGTCTGAAATATTATTTTGGGAAACTACCCAACGTTTTCCTCTAACCCGAGTGGCTTCTACTTCGTAGCCATTGGAAATGGCAATTTTTCGTGCCAGGTTTCGCGATTCCTTCCTTTCCTCTTCTCCTATACACATATTTTTAGCCGTACGATACATATTTTTGATAAGTGCTTTTTTCATGTGTGAAGGATGAGAGGAGAGGCAGTGGACTAGAACGTTTTTACAACTTGGCTTGCGATACCATTTTGTTAAATAGCCACTTACTGAGAGCTTTATTTGGATGTTTAAGAATGGAAGCCAGTTCTCGGTCGGTTTTTCTCGTTTAAATTTTATATACTCTGACTGTCAGTTTAATAATTCAAAGCACTCATCCATCTGTTCCTGTGTGCAACAGACGATGAAGCAGTCGTCTATGTATCGACAGCAGAGTAAGGGTCGGTGATCGAGAACTGGAGCTTCCACCTTAGACATGAAAGCCATGGCAAGGCTTGGTGCTAAACGCTGCCCCATCGCCAACCCTCTAATTTGTGCAAAATATTTTCCAGACCATCTAAAGATTGAACAACTAAGACACTGTTTTAAGAGGGTCATTAGTTGCGCAATCGACAAGCCGTGCATTTTTACTTTCTTTTCATGCTCTACGAGCAACTCGAGAATGACTTGCATTGCGGAGTCATTGGACACGTTGGTATAAAGTGAAGCAACATCGAATGACTCCATTATATGCGTGCTGTTTGGTTGTGCGCGCCTTAGGTGATCTAGAAATATTGTGGTGTTAGGTAGATGGGTTGGGATGAATTTTAGCAGTTGGGTTAGGATAAGGTTTAGGAACCACGTTATTCTATCCGTTGGCCCGCCTATACAACTGATGATAGGTCTAACTTTATATGATGATGGGTTCGTTGACGTAATATCATCAGTTGAAGTAAGCTTATGTGTTTTAATAAGCAAGTAAAGGACAGGGCAAATCGGGTGTTCGTTCTTAAGTCGAGAAATAACTGAAGGCTCTAAACCCGCGGCCTTTGCCGTGCTGACCCATTCTTGATTCAATTTTCGGTATTGATTTCTGTATTCCTTTTCAGAGGATGTTCGATAGAGAGAAACATCACTGAGGTGCTCCTCTGTCATCCTAATATCCTACTGACTAGGAAGAACTACAAATTCTCCGCCTTTATCACTAATAGAAAGTCTAATAGATTTTGAATTCAAAAGCTCTCTAACCTGGCGCATACCACATTTTTGTTGGTTTGTGAGGTTGGAACTTCTTTTTCGTTTTTGGTAGTGATTAAGTATGCGGAGGATTTCGTCCGAAAATAAACGAAATGTAGGGTCAATATCGCCATTTGGTAGCTCTACCTCTTGTTTAAAGAAAGTTCGAGGAAAGGGTATTGGTGGTAGTTCCCACCTTGATACTACTTTACCTAACCTTTCTAGCGTAACCCTGTAACGTAGCTGATCTTGAAGTTCATGCAGACTACACGTGATCCTGCGCAGGACTGATTTAGAAATGGATTGACTAGGTGCAAAACTCGGACCCAATTCTAACAAGGAACGCACATTTTCCGGAAGCGTTATACCTCCTAGCACAGTAACTCTGGATGTTCCTGGTGCGCAGTCTATTTCAGGGCTTTTACTTGGGACTTGACCAGCGGTAGTTCTTTCATTTGACCTTTTTGAGCGGCGTTATAGATCTTCAAACTTTTTCCTTAACTTGCTCTTAATATCACACCGAATCTTTCCGCATACCAATTTAGACCCAGCTACTATTCTCTTCCGAAGATTTCTCTCCAAATTCCCTCCAAAATGGTTTTCTTTGTACACACATTTGTTTAATAGTGAAAACATTTCGTTTTGTGTGCACCGCAATGAAATGCGTAGCAGTTTCTGACTGATAGAGTTCATTCTCTCCTAAGTCAAAGAATAGCCGGGTTAGAGCTTTCCAATTTAGACTGCAAACAGTGAACTTTTCCCAGGCAAGCCTGGCACCGATTTTCCGCCCGCAGAAGGATGTGGAGCTTGGGGACCTCGGTGTTGGGTCGGACCAGTGCTCGTTATGATCGGCATAAATACCACTGCGCTACCTGCCACCATAAATTTATTTAAACTTTGCGTTTACCCTCTACAATGTTAATCTCATTGTGCCGACAAGATTGTACTAGTGTACTGCTTATACAAAAGTCTAATTGCGCAAGTTTGAAGTGTACTTCACGGCAATGACGAAGGCTCAGCGCTGCAAATCCTACAAAGACGAGAATTCTATGCTGAACTAACTGAAATTACCTGTTCGACAACATGGGTTTGACGAACTATATTCCGCTGAATTAACTAATATAAACAGGATTGCTGAAGTACAACTGGGAGCAGGAACGTGTGAAAATTTAAAAAAAAAGTCGAAGAACATCCTATCCATCCGACATGGACAATATTTGAGATTATTCAGAACTCTGAATGACCGTCAGACATTCAACCGTATGGCTGCTTACGGATTTAGACCAAGTAGTATCTACTGCCAACTCATTCCGGGCAACATCGGTATCACATGATACCAGTGAAATAGGAAGTGAAATGCATCACCATCCCCAAAGCCAAAGTGGCATGAACAACAAAAAATCGATATTGTGGCCCATTATAACCATAAAGAAACACCTCTGAACAAGTAATGGCAAAACTGGTTTTTCGGAAACTGACGATGACTTCTCAATGAGGGAATCTGAGTATTTGAGAAATTCACAAATTAGCTGATGTTACTTAGCTCTATTCCCTAAATCGTATAAGTACATGCATTGGCGCGTGCGTAGCGAAGCAGTACTGGTGCCGACCACAACGCGGAAGGCTCTGCTCAGTCCACCAACACTGAGCTAACAAAGCCCCCTTTGCTCCTGGAACTGGGCGTCGGTACCGGAGTTGTGGAAAGCTCTCTCCCGCCCATGCAACTAAGGCTTGCCCTAGCTCGGCTATCCAAGGATCGGCTTTCGGATAGAAAGAACCAGGTCAACCAGCATTCAAAGACATTCATGAAAGAGACCAAAAATCCTCAAGCATTAGCACTTATATATGAATCTGAAGATCATCCCAAATGAGGGATACGCAAGAACGAATCGAAGAACTACTGGGATCCGCACAGTGTATACAAAGACGGTATACACACAGATTTTTGCAAGATATCCTTTCCATTTTAAATACGTTCTCTGGACAATCGACTCAACTCTGAAGAAGGCTCGGAAAAGTTAGTGGAAAAAAGTCTTTTTTTGTCAACTTCGGATTAGCTGATCAATGAAAAAATACAGAATTCATGTTTTTAAAATTTAAAACCCAATGAGAAACATCACGGTTTCACTACAGGGTAGAATCTCACTTGCTTCATTGCTTTCGAAATACGACTCGATGTAAAAAGTGAGAAAAGCATGTTTAGTCCTGTTTTGCTCGGTTTTTAAAAGTTTATAAAACCCTTCCATAAATTTCATTTTGATGAAAGGAAAGAGGTTGAAAGTGGGATCCGAAATGCTGGAGACGATCTTTGCATTCCAATGGCCTTTATTTTAACCCACACAATTCATTATGAGGTAAGATATGATGATGGTTTGATCTTGAAGCCATTACTTCTCGGTAAAGACTTTTCTCCGATCAAAAAATCGATCGATTCCTTTGCAGAGAAAGTGATTTTGTTTTCAAAAGTCTACCGGAAGAGGAAACCGAGTTCGACGGCGCAAAAGGAACACAGTCGCAGTGGAAGAAAAACTGGACCCCATTGTTTGGGTACAAGTTCAGTCTTCTCAATATGAACGACTTTTGCAATTTCGGAATTCAAAATGCAATCATGAGTTGACCGTTTGTGTTAAACGCTCATTGGATAGCAGCCAGAGATGTTTAAACAGTTTGGTAAAGATGTCGACAAGAAAAAAATGAACTATTTTAGAAATTGATCACACATTAACTACCAATGATTCTGACTTTTCTATGACACAAAAACCAAGCCAGTTTCACGCGGTATTTCATGTGAACAGCACACGGGTGGTCTGCGCTCCGATAAAATGGGAACGGTGAGTAGTTTGTTTTAAACTGGCGTTCGTTTGCACCTTACGCGTTCATTAACACCACAGAGAATTCATCGAATTATGAGGACAGAGTTACATAAAATAGGTCCAGGCTCCGAAGAAGGCAAAAGCGCCGAAAAGTCAGGCGCCTAATTACAAGAGCACATGATAACAACTTCGCGTCAGTTCGTGAGATTCACAACCAAGACGGTGTACAGTGACTGAGGCTGACAGCGAGAGTAATGGAAGAGGTGATCTCTTCCGTCCAAGCTGTTCGCCACTGATACCAGGCTTCTCTGGTTGGAAGGATAGAAGGAATGACCCCATACATCGATACGCTATCGTAAATCATTGCGTTGTAAAGGCCAGATATGCATTCAGTCAGTTCCAACGATGCCTAGTTAACTCGAAAGCATGGCGCATCCCTAAGGTATTGAGAAACGCCGAATGTTTTATCCCTCACCTTTCACTTCTATGCTACAGTTCCAGCTTTATAACTTTTCCATGACCCTAACAAATCAATGTCATGAAGATTTTGAAGCGAAACTTTTAAAGCGTTTGGGATCAATTCAAAAAATCCAAAAATGAACCGCAGATATAAGTGCATTATAATCACGCGTGACCTCGCGCCATCCATCAAACTGATTCTGTGACCTGACCCAGCGGGTAGTGTCGGCTGTTGTGTGCTAATAAATGCTATAATACCAACTTCGTGTTTGCTCATTGAAGAAAAACAGTGAATCGTCGATCAATGCCGACGTTGATTCAGAATAAGTCCTGGGAATAGAAAAATAGCTCTTCATGTCCCTCTCGCAAGCAGGGCCGTAACAAATGGAGTGTAATGGTGCTCGAACAAGTTCCTTTCGACGATGAACGTGGCCTCATGTGATCCATGTGTGGAGTTTCTTTGAGGAAATAACCGTGGCAAGATTTCCAGCATATTTTCACATCATACAGAAAGTGGTGCCAATCTGGTCCACTTATATTAAAAACTTGTTCTTTTTTTTTTTTTACAACGGACTGTTTCTGGTTGATTAAAGGACGGACCATATTCACTCATAGTCAGGCATAAGTGCGTGAGTGAATGTTCTTAAGTAGATGCAGATTATATTCTTCCAGGTGGAGCTGTCAAATAGTTTCAGAAAAAGTCTATTTGAAAGAGAAATGAAGTCGACAACGAATTTCATCGTATTCATATCATCTCTAAAAGTCCCAGGAAAGAAGAGAAACCTGATAATTTTTTTCGAAGGCATAAGATCCGATGAAGCGCTCAACATGGAGAAATCGCAACTTGGGCGAAGAAGACATATAAGGTGACGAATACCAAAACATATTGAGTGACAATATGAATCACATTTGAGTCAAACGTGACCAAGAACACTTTGTCTTTCAAGTGTCTTTCAGGTTTCAAATAAACATCTAAAATGCAATGAGAACCTTTAGAATCTATACAACTTTCTCAATCAGATATAGGAACATTTGGTGCTAAAAGAAGAAATTATATGCTTCTGGAGAGCAGAAATCATTCTTCAACTATTTCTCGTCGTGAATGGCATTTCGAAGTGATCAATTGAAGAAATCAGATTTTGCTTGCAGGAATACGATGAACTTGATGCTGACGTTGGTGGGTGCCGCACTCATGTTAGAAATCAACACAAAAAATTATCTCACCTAGACTATTTTTTCATACAAAAGTAATAAAATGAACATAATATCATAGAAGATAAGCATGTGTCAAATGAACTGAGAACAACTGCGAAATGGAAGAACGCGCTGTCAGATCAGACTGGTCAGATCGACCCACCGCCGCCCTTTATTAGAAACTTAGAAACCACGCTATAGAGAAGTTTCGGCGTAGAAAACAAGGAAAAGACACGCAAAAAATGGATATTGATCGCCATGCTTCGTCTTTCTGTCATACTACATTCCTTTGAAATTTGCCTGTGACGAGGAACAGAAATTCTTAGAAAGGAGGAAACACTACTGTAGAACACGATTGAAACAATACAAAAGAACAATGAAAACATGCTTAAAGAATCGAAGAACAAGTAAAACTTGAGATGACCCAAAGTATTACTGAGAAAGGAAAGAAAACAGAAAAGAATAAAATTTGAATAGAATGAAGCATTTGTTGAACTACCGCTGCTGCGACTATATTTGGTAATTAACCAGAGCTCCCGAAACATTAAACAACATTAACCACTGGGCTATCAATGATATCTGGCTTCATATAGCTTCATTCACTAATTGGTGGACCGCTTTTATACGGTAAAATGCGGCTCATGCATATGGCAAACCTGAAGCTATCTACAGCATGAAAATGCGGTTTTCGAGCCGTTCTACTACGGAAAATCGAAACAACCCAGAGAGGTCTAGTCCATAACGAGCGTTTTCGCCCTTGGCCCATAGAAAATTGACGGTATTACCGTATAACGCCGTAAAAACGAAAATTGGTGAGGATATCGACATAACGGGATGACGCTCTGAGTTCGACAAACTGGCCAATAGAAGGAGCAGGTGACTTCGCCCAAGCGCTAGACGGTCATAGCTGTTGCTCGGACGAGGTGTTCAATGAGGCAGTTTGTCCACTGCCATCCGGATGACTTGTAGACGCCAGCACGTATCTAAATGAGCGGGCTCGAGACGATAAAGGCAAGACATATGGGCAGTATGGATAATTATGGAAGAGATCAATTTTAACTTGTTACTTACTGCCTAATCTTTTTTAACGGCAGGGTATATATTGTAAAATATAACTTCAATGATGCTGAAATATTTGCAAAACTCCGGACCGCAGGTGTATGCGGTGGGGAACGAACACGCGCTGTTGTCCTTTCCGGGGAGTAGCGCGTTCACCACCACACCACGCGGGTCCTTCGTTTCGCCTGTCTCTCAGCTAGCTCTATAGATCTTTTGTCATCAGCGATCACTCGTCACCAGGATTGATCTGGGGGGCCCAAATCGGCAACGAACCGAGTTAAGCTGAGGCCGCAGTTATAATCACAATTTTAACTTATTATTTACTGTCTACTCTCTCTAGCCTCAGCTTAACTGGGTTCAATGCCGATTTGGGCTCCCCAGATCAATCCCGTTGACGGGTGATTGCTGTTGGCAAAACATCGATAGAACTAGCTGAGAGACAGACGAAACGAAGAACCCGCGTGGTGTGGTGGTAAACGTATTACGCCCGGGAAAGGACAGCAGCGCGTTCGTTCCCCATCGCATACACCTGCGGTCCGGAGTTTTGCAAATATCTCAGCATCACTGAAGTTATGGAAGAGATCTCCTTCTCTCTCCTTTTCATTCTAACGGCAGAACAGACCTTTAGGGACGAAACGACAATACAGCAAACGGAGTTCGTATAGACAATATATTGAATAGAAAAAATAATAAAGGATAAAGCTCTCGGCGTTGATTAATTCCTTTGGGCTGCACCATTCATTCGACTTTATTAAGCATCATTTGGAGGTGATTGAATGCATATCTGGCCTCTATAAAGACTCGCGGTGGCCTACCGATGTATCGGGCCAGTGCTGCTATCCTCCCAGACGGATCTGGTACCAATTTGCTGACCTCAGAGGGGTGGAAGGCTTGGTGGGTCATGGTCACGGGGACCGGCTCCATTTGTGTTGCAGGGCGCCTCCAACCACTGCGCCACAAGCGCCCCAATATAGAATGTATTGAATAAGCAGAATAATCTATACGAACGTACAATACATGGACAGTAAATCCATATAGACAGGAAACGAAAAGCAGAAAAACACACACAAAAATCTATGGTGATTGAAATATGTCGGTAGAGTTTTGACTATATCAAAGTCATTTCGACTGCTGATCACTCTATTAATACGCTTTCAAAAAGTAAAAACGGTAGAGAATGGAACAATGCTCGAGTAAATGCGATTCGTTTTGCAACAATCCGTCAGAAAGAAAAGACC
This sequence comes from Angiostrongylus costaricensis, assembly GCA_900624975.1. Lineage (NCBI taxonomy): Eukaryota > Metazoa > Nematoda > Chromadorea > Rhabditida > Metastrongylidae > Angiostrongylus > Angiostrongylus costaricensis. The sequence goes on from UYYA01005044.1 coordinate 8,991, forward strand.
GAATTCTCGTCAAGCAATTCATGTTATCATAGGGCCAAATCAACACTTGTGAAGCGAACTCTGATATCGTTGACTTCTTATCAACAACGCCATCTGCAACGACGGCGGATCACGTCCTGGCAATCGCGCGATTTGGGTGGGCAGTGGGGTGATAATACAGGTGCTGCAACTCTCCACGAAACTATTCAGGATCGCCACGCAATACAGATGCGAATCGATCGTTTTGATATTTCATTCGTTATTCGTCTACTCCAATCATTTTTTGCCTAACCACCAACTCAGTGCTTAAATACTCAGTTGATCCGTCTTCACGCATTGTGTCAACACTGCTTGCAATCGCTTCACTGTATTGCAAACACCATCAACTGAGGAGGTTGAATTCGTGTGTTGCTTGGCTGCAACTTTCCGCTTCGCTGTTTTTTCTAATTAGGATGTTGGGTGTTGGATTGGAGAGAAATTTGCATTCTAGTGGTTCGGATTCTTCCAGAACGTTAGGAATTCTTATTATGGCAGCAAATCCGCCGATTAGTCGACAGGCCGACCGAATGAGGGTGACGTAAGGAACTGAATCCAAAAAATAGTCGGTTTTAAACATGGTACGTAGTCTAGGTCAAGCCTTAACGAAATCTATGGGCTATAGTTGAGCAGTCAATAATGGAATATAGAAATATTAACTATATAAAAACTAACGTCTAAATTTACTTACTTGATACTTGGTACTGGAATGACCCGCCCTTACTGCTTGTGTGAGCCCTAGCATAAACTCGACATTTTGGAGACTTGCCGGTTAAGCCACGTTGGTTCCCTGCAAACCCCGAGGACAGCCTGGCCAAAGTCTGCCCCAGGTCGTCACCACGACAGGCGGTCGCAGCCCTTGTGGATGAGAGGGAGATTTGCCACCATGCGACTTTGATATCAGGACGGTGGTGGATCCTGGTATTGGTTTACTCTTAGCTAGGCTTCCTTATGGAAACGTCGGACTCCTTCTCAGTTTGAGACAGTCTGACACCCAAGAAAACCTCCTAGTCACGATGAGGCGGTAAACCGTTGGAAGGAACGTCTATACTAGGCGATAGGAATGTTTTTAACGAAAACTGGCAGAAAAAACAAAGACGAAGACGAGATGATGGCTCAGATGCAAAGAATCACACTCGCCATGTGAAACGGGATGTTCTTCTTCTAAATCACAGAGTCAACACTACGCCTAGGTCAGCGGTAACTGAGGTCTGCTGATGAGATAAGAATCGACAGTTAGTTTCAGTCACACTTCCGGAACACAAACATACCACCCAACAGTTCACTGCAGCTTTCATTACCAAGTACAAAGCATAGAAATGACGCTAAACGTTAGTGTAGAGTTTTTCCAACAACCATCTTGGAATATCCCAATATTAGCGATACAGTGTTCCTAATGAACTGAAAATGGCACTCTCCATAGAAGCTGCAGACAGGGTCGTTTATTCGAGTGACGTAATTAGCTTCAATCACTTTTTGTTTTCTTAGATGGTGAGTTAAATAAGAATGACTCTTTCTGTTGCTCTCTTTCCCTGAAAGAATTCAGGATGAAATCGGAGAAAATTCCCACACTTCGAATGCATTTCACGTTCCTATTTTTAGCATTAGGTTCACAAGCGTCAGAAATGTCCCAATTCTCGTTATCGAGTGCCAGAGCTGCTAATGAGCTTCCTTCAGAACTACGAAGAGGATCGCACGTTTGAAACCCTTTTCAGTTTCAGCCATCTTAACAGAGCAGTCAAACTCCCAGTAGATCGTATTGGGGTCTTTTTCAATTTATCTTACTACGGAGGAAGAACTAATACATCGGTTTGGTATCGTTATAGGTTTGAATGATTTCACTAAAGAGGTGAAACAATATGTAGATGGCAGCTGGAGGCATAGGCACACGTTCGACGCACGGTAGGGCGGTAATCCTTTACGAATACATAAACCTTCACATATTTATGCATATCTTTATATATAATACTAAAACTAGGATGAAGAAAAAGGCAAACTACAGTGGAAACCAAGGTGAGTTTGTGAGGGGAATTTTTATCACAAATATGAACGCGCCTGCATATTTTAGTCAAGAATCCATGACAAATCCATGAAGCAGAAATTCTTTGGCAATTCCAATCCATCGTTTCCTCTCCTCGGGGAGTTCTCGCAGCCAAAGAGAACGAACGCATTTGGGAAGATTAATTGCCAAGCGTGAAAGACAGCTGTAAGTGCGTGAAAGCCCACAAAAGCATCTGTGGTTCCCAATCGATTCGCGACTAAAATGATATGACGTCATTATTAAGATGAAAATTGTGGTCAAATAATGAAAATTACACAGTGAAAAAAGTGGTGTAAACGGTTGGGTACTCGGAGCAGTCTTGTGTCTCGTGGTAAGGTGAAGTCCAATGACACGAAATGACACTGTATACAAAAGAACTGATAAAAAGTGAACAGCGAAAGGAGGGAGTGGATGGACGTGCACTTGCATGTGAGCACATCACCCTAACGAACAGACAACTATCGATGTAGGCGCGTATGCACAGATATACACATGTATGGACAGATATATACATGTACAGATATTTGCATGCGTACATACACCGGCAGATAAGTTCATGGTGTAGGTAGATTCGAACCGAATACTTCACCATAATCGTGTTCTGTTTCTGCTCACGTTCAGAGTCGTGAAATCGATACCGATAAGACGAGAAAGGGCGACAATTGCCATTTTTTAGGATAATTTGCATTTCAAATGGATGTCTATGTGTTGAAATAGACGATAAAAACAAGAAGGGCGTGGCATTAATCAACTGCTTAGGGACGCGCCGCGCATTTAACTCCATTCGTAGCATTGTGTGGGTGATTGTTAGGTGCATACTTGGCCTATACAATGAATTGCAATGGCCTGCCCATATGTCAAGTCGTTTCGGTTGTATTTCACAACCCTGTCCTTAAAAAAAATAGTGGGCAGTGGAGAAAAGTTATAGTTCGTCAGGTCCGCGTTTTTATCTCCCAGATAAGGCTGGTAAAAATGTATCGGGTCTGCAGGAATGGTGAACTTCGTTGACCTAGGGCAATGAGTCGAACCAGCGACACTGTGGCCATTGCGGGACATTGCTTACCAATGCGCTACAAGCACTTTCGTTTTGAGACTAGTCTAAGGAAGTTGTACAAATAAATGTTGGGCGATTCAGTCAGAGATCTATGGAGTGAGGACTTATTTCAAGGAATAATGATTATGCGATAGTGGAGAACATTATAATCTATACAGGCTGCAGTTTGTCGCTTAAACGTGGAAGTAGGACCTAGGTAAAACTGGATCGATTCGCTAATCATGGAGAGGGAACGCTTTGCATGGGCAGTGATGATATCCTGGCTGTAGAAGAGATGAAACAACGATCAAGTGGGCAATGTGGCAGGGTTAACACGACTTCAAGAACAGATAAAACATGTGAAAGCACACACTCTTGCGAAATTAACTAACAAATCCCATGAAGCATGAGGTGAGAAGACATCAAATCAAGGAAGAGATGAAAAGCCCAGACGATCGATTACGAAGCTGCATATGGCGCAAAGGAACATATCCACCTTAATGGCCCCGAAGATGGACCGTCCGAAATGAAACCACTGAGAAAAAAAGCAGCATACTACTTCTCAGCAACAGATAAGTGTACAGAAAGGAGAAGAAAGTTGAGAGACGGCTGAATGAGCACATGGCTCGAAAGCGACGCAAGTTGTATAGAATTCAGTCCAACAACGGCGAATTTATGCAGCACTAAGGTAGCAGTGTGTCTTAACGAAACTGCTTAGCAGCTTATATGGTGTACACTTATTCGACTTTAGTTAATGTTTGGGCCAACTTTGTTGGGAGTCAAAACAAAAGAAGGTGTCGAACTTCGGAAATGAGGGTGGGATTTGTAATTTTATTCTTCTTGTGCACCGTCAAGCATAGGTTTTTTGTTAGAAAGCTGTACTATTATAGATCATTGCTCATTTTCTGGTCCATGCAGTTAAAGCACAATTTAAAAGTGTTTTTAACAAAGTTTAAAGGTTAGAATTTCAGATGTTAAGACAGCGATCTCGACAGATCTACTTCTACGAATTCAAACTAGGACGGAGTACAGTGCAAATGGTTCGGAAAGTTAATGAGATTTAGCGAAGTATTAAGCAACACAGAGCACAACACCGCTTTCGGAAATTCCATCGCAATGCATCCAAGTGAAGATAGAGAAGGTCCGGGACATCCTTCCGATATTGACGACGACGAATTGATGGTTTTTATGGAAGCGAATAGCGCTCATCAGTTAGAGAACTTGCAGAAGAAATCGGCAGAAGCATGTCAACTGTTTCGGAACATCTAAAGAAGTTCGGAAAGTTGAAGGAGGTTGACAAATGGAAGCTTTACGAATTAACCATATGCTGCACTAACGACTCTGCAAATGTTGAACGCGCTGGACCACGAAGCTCCCTCTCTTCCACCACACTCGCCAGTTCTCTGGCTTAGCGAGTACTATTTCTACAAGCATATCGATAACTTTCTGTGTGATAAATGCTTCAGAAACCAAGTCGACTCCGAAACCGCCATCAGCAATTTCAGAACTTCAGAGTTTTATGCAACTGGTATGAATAAACCCATTCTTCGTTGGTAAAGGGGATGAGGGGTAGCGCAGCAGTTAGTGATTGATGGAATCTTCAATCCCATAGAAATGAGATGTCGCACTTACGTTCCACATAGAGATTATTTACCGTCAATGAAAGCAGACTGAGCCACCGGAAAGATAGAGGCTTCTTTTCGTTCACGGGTGAGGTGCGAACGCTGCTCGAGATTTGGTCGAAGAAAAGATCTCAACAACAGAAGAGTGATTCGTTACATCGCTCGTCATGGTGATCAACAACATATTTTTAAGCCTAAGCTATGAGGATCTACGCAGTATAGAGAATCGGGAATTGCATGGGAGAAAAAGTCGACAAGAAATTTCGTATAGATCTTAAACTTCGTTTGTAACAATTTTACAGCAGTTTTCCTCCTACAAACTCCACTGGAAATGAATTTTAAGCGAAGGTAACAGTAATTTGAACAATCATATAGAGAAGCTTTCAAAATGTGGGGAGCTCGAAAGAAAAAAGAAGCTAACCTAACGACGAGTTAAGCAAAGTTTGACTATAGTCCTATTGGCAGCTGCAGCAAAATGTTGTTCCAAGCTGTACAAGTACTAGAAATCCGTAATGAACTTAGTGATAAGGATATCAAGGGACAGTTTAATGATACAGGATGCGGTTCAATATGTGTAAAGCCTTACTTCGACCACGCCATCGGGTCACTGGCACCAGAGTTCAATAGGAAGAACTCTCTATTGTGGACATCTAGTGGAAACACCTGAGAGCGCTTTAGTAGAGCTATCCCGGAACTCTAAGGAAGATCTACTTGATCAGCATTCAGGCACTTTTATAACCAAAATAACCACAAATCCTTGAACAACTACCGCACCCACATGGAAATACTAGGACCTCCACCTACGTTGGATGGCAAGCAGCGATTGGAAGAGATGATGCAATCCGTACAATGTGTGATGTCAGGTCAAATAAAAAAGTGAGTGGCAGGATCTTATAGATGAGAAACACGCTCAAATCGTAGCACTCATAAAGAGACAGATAGACCTTATTTACTACTAATCGAAGGTAGCAGGAAGTAAAATGAACATTTCGGATCGATGTCAATACAGTGGAAAAAAGGGACGACATGAGGCGACCGTCAAGGTCATTCGCGCATTATGCACTCTGCTGACCTTTGCACTCGCCAGTAAAGTTGATAATGCCACCTGGATTTATATCATAGTAAAAAATTAGCAAAGATGAGAAGTACGCCTCTGTTCGTAGGGGATCTATCAGAAACTATTTTTGAAGAAGATCAAGGCTGGAAACTCCACTGCTGAGACAATGAAGCACTAAAATTATCATTTCCTTTTTGTCCCGTTGTTATAAGAGATGCCATGGAATTGTGCATGGAAATGACCAATACGTCTCCAAATTGGCCAAATAAACTTCGTAGATAGGTCCAATGGATCGACAATGGGACCTCAATTCGAACGCGTCTTTCAGAGATGTAATATATCAATGACACTCTAAACGCCGGCTAGACAGACAAGGTGATGGACGCTTCCCTATGTGGTCCTTTCTGACCGAGATCCTGCGTTCGTTGGATGAACGCTTTTAGCGCGATGGTATGCTTGAAATACTATTACCAACTGACGTTTCGGCGGATTTCGCCTTCCTCAGAGCCTGGAAGGGTCAAGTTGACAGCAATCCACTCGGCCAAACACCTCCATAACCAAACAGAGAAAACTCTAAACCAAGATTTCAATCACATTTAGCATAGCTCTGCACACTCACCGCTTTCTATGAGTCTTCCACTGAGTATATCGCGTGAAGACCGACCGCACCAAATTCACATGGAAGCGTAATGTGCCCCTCCAATCAGAATAACAGGTTTATATAGGATGGCCACCGAGGACTGCGCACCTGTCTACGAAGCAAACAAAACCAGATGTTCGCTAAGTGGAAGAAGTGCGAGAAGAAAGAAAACTATTGTGCTCAGTGTTTGGAGGGCCGCCTCTGGAGGAGAATAGTGGGTCAGTGTTGATTTGCAACTCTATTAGATCTAATGCTAAAGTAGCTTTGCGGAGAAAATTCGAAGACCTTTTGAGTAAATCGCATAACACGGCTTCAAGAGCATACAGAAACACCGCCAACGAAGATCAAACGATTCACAGTAAGATAAATAATGTGCAAAGAAATTCAAGGTTGAGCGTGCTAGGAGGCATAACCCTCTCTGACGGTGCACGCTCGTTATTAGAATTGGGACCGAGTTTCTCACCATCTGAACCCATTTCTAAGGTAACCTTGCGTAGGGTCGCATATAGTTTACGAGAACTTCAAGATAGACTCCGCAAAAAAGCTAGGGATGAAGCGCAAAATAGGCGCGAACAACAAAGAGTAGGCGCAATACCAGTACCACCATTTCCTCAACCGTTCTTTAGACAACAAGGGCCCATTAATGAAGTTGATGTTAAATTTCGGATGTTTACGAATAAAACTTTCAAAGTCCTTAATCATTATTGCGCTAAAAGATACTGCTCCAACCTCACTGAAATACAAAAACGTGGTATGCGAGAGGTACGAGAACTGATAAGATCAAAAGACATAAGACTATCGGTTAGTGGTAAGGGTGGAGAGTTCGTTGTAATTCCCCATCAGTTAGATGTTGAGATAACGGAAAAGCACCTTGAAGATGCTTCCCTTTATCGTCCGTCGTCTGAGAAGGAATTTAAAAGTCAATACCGAAAGTTAAACAACGAATGGGTTAAAGTGTCAAGAGCGGCCGGGTTAAAACCATCAGTTCTTTCTCATCTCAAAATCGATTTACCAACATGTCCCGTCTTGTACTTACTTATCAAAACCCATAAGCTAGTATCCAGCGATGATCTCGTGTCTACCGATCCATCGTTATTTAAGGTTAGAGCTATCATTAGCAGCGTGGACGGGCCAACAGATAGAATAACGTGGTTAATAACCCTAATACTTACTCAGTTGTTGAAGTACATTCCAGCTCATCTAACGAACACCCAAATGTTCCTGGATCGTCTACGTAACGCGCGACCCAACAGCGCGTACGTGGTGGAGTCCTTCGACGTCACTGCCCTCTATACGAACGTGTCGAATGACTCCGCTATGCAAGCCATAAACGAGCTCCTTATACAACACGAAGGAGCGATAAACATGTACGGCTTCTCGATTCAGCAGTTGATGGCACTCTTAAAGGAGTGCCTGAACTGCTCAATCTTCAGATGGTCCGGGAGGTATTACGCACAAATGAAAGGGCTNAAAGCCATAAACGAGCTCCTTATACAACACGAAGGAGCGATAAACATGTACGGCTTCTCGATTCAGCAGTTGATGGCACTCTTAAAGGAGTGCCTGAACTGCTCAATCTTCAGATGGTCCGGGAGGTATTACGCACAAATGAAAGGGCTGGCAATGGGACAACGACTAGCTCCAAGCCTTGCCATTGCATTCATGTCTAAGGTGGAAGCGCCAGTAATTGACCTCGGTCCGTTACTCTACTGTAGATATATAGATGACTGCATGGTCATTTGTTCAACGCAAGAAGAAATCGACAGATGTTTCGAGTTGTTGAACACACAGTCAGAGTATATTAAATTCAGCCGAGAGAAACCAAAAGAAGACTGGCTTCCATTTCTGAACGTGCAAATTAGCCTATCAGAAAACGGCTACATTACGAAGTGGTATCGAAAGCCAAGTAGTAAAAACATCCTAGTTCATTACCTCTCCTCTCATCCCTCTCACACGAAAAGGGCGCTTGTGAGAAACATGTATCGAACAGCTACCAGCGTGTGCACAGGGAGACAACAGAGAGAGGAGTCCCGGAACTTGGCGCGGCAAATAGCCATTTTTAATGGCTACGAAACCGTAGCTCCAGATAGGTGTANTCGGTCCGTTACTCTACTGTAGATATATAGATGACTGCATGGTCATTTGTTCAACGCAAGAAGAAATCGACAGATGTTTCGAGTTGTTGAACACACAGTCAGAGTATATTAAATTCAGCCGAGAGAAACCAAAAGAAGACTGGCTTCCATTTCTGAACGTGCAAATTAGCCTATCAGAAAACGGCTACATTACGAAGTGGTATCGAAAGCCAAGTAGTAAAAACATCCTAGTTCATTACCTCTCCTCTCATCCCTCTCACACGAAAAGGGCGCTTGTGAGAAACATGTATCGAACAGCTACCAGCGTGTGCACAGGGAGACAACAGAGAGAGGAGTCCCGGAACTTGGCGCGGCAAATAGCCATTTTTAATGGCTACGAAACCGTAGCTCCAGATAGGTGTAGAGGAAACCACAGGTACCCCAACAATAACTCTAACGACAACAAGGTCCCGTTTATACTGCCCTTCATTTCAAATGAAGTAAGTGCAGCTATAAAACGCTGTTTAAGAAGGGCCAGTCTAGAGAATTCGGTAACAATAATCGTCTATGTGCAACGCAAAATTGCATAATTTGGCCCGATGGTGATAGAGACGGTGACAGCATGAGTTCGGATACAGTCTATCTGATCTCTTGTAAAGCGTGCGGGGACGAATACGTTGGCGAAACGGGTGGACCACTCTGCGTACGTATAAAAGAACACCTAGTCGGCAAACGTAAGCTAAGTACACCACTAGGTACGCATAGCACGCAGAAACATAACGAAGATTTTGAAATAAGGGTTACGATTCTCGCGCAAGAATCGAGAACACAAGCGCGCAAAACTCTAGAGGTAATCTGGATAAATTCCAAGAATCCGAAAATGAACCGCAGGGAGGAATGCCTTGTTATCACGCGTGATATTGGACAGTATATAAACCTGTTATTCTGATGGGAGGGGCACATTACGCTTCCATGTGAATTTGGTGCGGTCAATCTTCACACGACATACTCAGTGGAAGACTCATAGAAAGCGGTGAGTGTGCAGAGCTGTGTTAAATGTGATTGAAATCTTGGTTTAGAGTTTTCTCTGTTTGGTTATGGAGGTGTTTGGCCGAGTGGATTGCTGTCAACTTGACCCTTCCAGGCTCTGAGGAAGGCGAAATTCGCCGAAACGTCAGCTTGTGCGTAAATAAGGAAATAAAATAGCACCTCGTGCTTGCTGAACAGAAGTAGAAAGATATATTCAATCAATGCCGAGGTTAATAGAAAGTCGGACTTGGGAGATACTACCACAAAGTTGAAAGGCAAGCTTTGTAGAAGTACGGCAAGCGTTGAAACAAGTAAGAACAAGGCTTAATGATAGTAAGTGTGCGCGTAGGTGGTTGCCCTGTGAAACGACGTTTGGATCATCTTCCATTCTACTCTAACACTCTTTTCATCCACCTCCGGACCAAAACCTCCTACGATTGTGTTCCGGTAGAATTTCAGGAAACTTTGTTCAAACTTTTTGTGGGTAATGGACATAATCCACGGCGTGGTTAAGGTATCAACAGTCATCTCTGGGCAGAGCACTAAAACTGCTGACCCAGAGATGTAGTAAAGGGGTCTTGTGTTCCATGGATGGTCCGTGAATTGTGTGAGTACGAACACGGCTCACACTGCTTCCCATGCTTCCCATATTTTGTATACTTTTCCCTTCATGGTAAAGCTTGGATATCCCAGTAAGATGAGAACAAAGCATTTCGATACAATCTTGGTCAAATTACTGTCTTTCATGAACTAGCTCTGGCTCGTTTTTACCTTTCGCATAAGGATAGCAAGGCACTGTTATGGCACAACTTTCTTTGAAATTGAACAGACCTACTACTCGGAATGGGATCACTCCGCGAATCTTTGCTTTACATTAAACAAAATCGACATCAACGAAACGGTAGTTGTTTCGGTGTTTTAGCATCGTGGGAATCTCATGGACGTTCTCACAGTAGGAAATTGGACAGTTATTAGTCAGTAATCATATAACCTGCAATTTTTCGCCCGTAAAAATGAATGATAAAAGAAAGAATAAAGTTCTCGGAGTTGAGCAATCTCTGAGGGATGCGCCATGGACTCGACCTCATTAAGCATCGTTGGAGGTGATTAAACGCATATCTGGCTTTTACGATTACTCGCGGTGCCTACCGATGTATCGAACCAGTGCTGCTATCGTTCCAGACAAAAATGGTACCAATTTGCCGATTCCGGAGGGATGGAAGGCTTGGTGGGCCAGGTGCACGGGGATCGATCCGGTGTGCATTGCAGGATGCTTCCAACCTTCCAACCACTGCGCTATATGCGCCCCTAAAAATGAATGGTAACAGCTCGAATTCTGCTTCTTCTAAGCTCGTGCCGAATTCTATCGCGTCACACTTAGTGGCGCACAGATTTATAAAGTTCGATAGATGTCACTGAACTTCGAAACACGGAACGTAACAGAAGTTTCCTATCCAGCTCAAAGACTATTCGTATTAAGAATAAGTCCTTTTAACGTCATCCAAAGCCTTAGTAGAAATCGCTGCTACTAGTAAGACAATTACTCTTAGGTTGTCTTCGGGAAGAGTATGAAATCATAAGGGTGAATAATATAGGCTGTGGACAAAAGGGATACGTAATGCGTGTGAACGGCAACTAATGGACAGGAGTAGCCAGCGACTACGATACTCGAGATGTCAAACACACAAAGGAAAGACCATCGAGCCGATGGTGAGAGATCTTTTTCGAATACTACAAGGAAGATATGATCCATAACAAGTCCCTAGAGGGAACATAATCTGCCAGGCTACTCTTGTACGGGACAGGAATAAATGGAGAATTCGATGGCTTCCGCTCGAGGTAATCGACGAACTACGACGGGACAACAGGTGATGCAGGTGATCGACAGCACTCATTCCCTGACCACTCCGACTTATAAGCTATCATCCCGACGATTCAGGACGGTCTCATGAGTTCCTTCAAAAGTGGTATGCAACTGTGTGTAATTGCACACAAAGTGTTCGATTGCGGAATAAGGACGTCGAGTACTACTCAGGAGTACTTGACATAACGACACCATCCAATCTGGGTTTGGTAGTACACGACTCGTTAGCCCCTTATTTCACCATCCATAGTCCGCACCTGTACTTTGTTCCAATTTTTGACGTTTATTATCTGTTCCTAGTAGTCTCATAGACTTTTTTCGTCCTCTACGGCATGTGCAACTAAATAGTTCCATCATAATACGATATGCGTGGTGAAAAGCCTACAGAAGAAGAACTGCAAGCCTCACTCATTCCATTGGTGATGCGGTTTTCACCAGATTCCTTATCGTCTGGCTAGAGCTGGGTGATATTTCCTTTGCACACGACGTGACGAAACCCGTTCTGACCGTAATCAGCGCAAGGTTACCTCTATTTGGGTTCCATTCTGGGTTTCAGTTGTTTCCATGCGCTATTACCGAGCTATTTCCACGCTGTTTCTCTGAATGGCGATTTTTTCTTTGCCGACCTGCAATCGTTAATGGAAAACGAGGATATGTAATCACAATTTCTGAGGGTTTAGGAATTCTGATCCTCACTATTTCCCACTAGTATCTGTCCTACTGGGCGACCGATAATCTGTCCTCATTGGCGTCGTCACGAAACGCTTGTTTTGGAACACGTTTCCTATCTTCTTTTTCTTTCATCCCTTCTTATTTTCTTTTTTTTTCTCATTCTTTTTTTTCGGACTTTTACAACAGCGCACTATTTGCTCATTGGTAGCGCTTAATGATAGATTGATTACAGCACCTGCAGACGAGCGCAGAGGAGTTATGGCTTAAAAGCAAAATGACTTCGCCAACAGTCAGACGTCACGTAAGTCTGCCTTCAGGTGATTGATTGTTTTGCTTTTGCATTCAGTAATTATCCGGTATTAACTTGTTCTACCGATATCTTCGATTAGTACATAAATCTTCTAAGAAGGGCAGTACAAAAAATCAATAGATTCTCGCTGGTTTACTAGTTGCGTAGACACGTGTAGCGCAGTGGTCGGACGTGCCCTGCAATACAGATAGGATCTATCCTCGCGCTCCATGCCCACCAAGCCTTCCATTCCTCTGGGGTCGGCAAATTGGTACTAGACTTGTATGGGAGGATAGTAGCAATGGCTCGACACATCTGTAGACCACTGCGAGTCGTAGTATAGGCCAGATATGCGTTCAGTCACCTCCAGCGATTCTCAATGAAGTCGAATGCATGGCGCATCCCTTAAGGTTTGATCGACGCCGAAAGCTTTGTCCTTTATCTTTTCTTGTCTTGATTGGTCTAGTCTCTAAAATTTGTCCAATTAGTAACAATAAATTCCATGGCAAATGCTCACTAAGTAATAATGGAGCATGAGTCAGCGCAACACATGCATAAAACAACAATTCCATAAACGGCTATTAAGAAACAAGTTTTGAAATGCCTTACTTCACTCTCCGAATGGCTCCAGTTATGCTGATAACTGTGCTATAACCCTTTGATCTGTGTGCATTTGGGCGTTTGCTAAGCCCAATAAACACTTAGGTTCCTCTGTTTCTGATGGGATCAGGTCCTAAGTAAATTGAGCCTGGGCGTTGGTGGAAGTTGCGCAAACGGGGTGACCTACAGAGACTGGTATTTCCACATATATAATGTATAAACATATAGTATATATGTACCTTATGCTTCTGCTTTTACATTCATGGATACGTGCTTGGATGTGCTTGCTTGTGATGCGCATTCTATCCGGCTTACACGTCCAAGAACTAAGTTGCATATCAACGCATTTCTAGTTGTTACCGGAACCTGGTGAACCTCTCATGAGCAACCTTTAGCCTAAGCCAATGAAAAGAGCAAGTCTGTTATCAAGCCATAACGACAGTGTAAGGTAAACACTGCCGTACCACTGTGTATAGAGCTTACCTTTGTTTTTTGAGGTGTTTGGCTTTCAGATTTATCTTCTTTACAACAGGCTGTATGACTAAGCTTTGTGTTCCGTAAGATGGAGTTTTCACACATATCTACAGGCGAGTCCTTCCAGGTTTCCGCTTATGCTTCTTTGATGTAGTAAACGTTAGTTCTTTCTTTTTTATTTATGTGTTCTTATTAACTAATCTTGCTGAGCTGATGCGAGGTTGGTATAAGTTGTCGTTGTTGTTGTTGGTCAATGGCTGACGTTTCAGCGATTTTGCCTTCCTCAGACCCGTGCTGTTACGAACGGACTCAAGATCAGTTCATAAGAATATATAAATAAATATATCGACTGTTTATGCTGAGGTTTATAGAAATTTGGTCTTTTGAATTTTTTCTTTATTTGAAAAGTAGCTTTTGCCTATTTAGTTAAGAAAGAGAGAGCCGTTCTATTAATTATGCCTCTTTTGTGCTAGTGAAACGAAGATTGCCATATTTCAAGTACTCGTTTTTTCCCGTGAAAGGTTACAGCAGTCACTATTTCGCTTTTATCATGTCGGACTAGAAATTTCTCACCACAGACATGAGTGGTGATGCCCTCCTTGATGGTTTTATAATGTACGCTCTACAGGACTTTGTGGTGCTGCACCTCAGCAAATCTGATTGATGGCGGAACAGTAAGGATCTATGCTGAAGAGTGTTTTGTATGTTCACGTCTGTTCCATTCTCTTCGTACGGTTTTTCATTCGAAATAACTTTTATAGGTTGTGCAACCTTCAGAATGAACAGTTTGTGCTGTAACACCCTTCTAAAGTTACGATATAACCTTTTTGGCTAACTATATTTTAAAGTTAGTATGCGGTTATCCTACATTTTTATGTCTTGTATTGCTCTCTGGTTTGTGACCTCGCAGTTTACTTTTTTCTTATGTTTTGTTTCCTTAAGACGTTATTAAATGTCCGTGTTCACAGTTTTATAAAGGTTTTTAGAAGGTTACGCTATTTGCAGTGTTGGTGTCCAACCATAAACTTTACCCAGTTTTTTTTTTTAATTCCATTGTGCGAGAGATTGCTGATAAGTATTACTTCCACATTTAGATGTTAGAACTTTCACTGAAAGAGTTGAAAGATCTTGCCGACGACAATGAAATAGACTTATCAGCTCGTGGTCTTACAACAGTTCCAAAGGCTTTACCACAGGTTCTTCCTTGGTTCTTATCTAGTTCAAACTGCGTATATGACCGCCTTAAATTAGTCGCATAGCGCGTGTTGCGCAGTGGTCCGGGGCGCCCTGAAATACACATGAGATCGATCTCTGCGCCCAAGGCTCACTAAGCCTTCCATCCGTCTGCAGTCGGCAAATTGATACCAGACTTGCCTAGGAAGATAGCAACATTGACTCGATACATCAGTAGGCCACCGCGAGTCATTATAAAAGCCAGGTATGTTCAATCACCTCCAACGATGCTTAGTGAAGTCGACTGCATGGCGCACCCCTCAGGGATTGATCAGCGCCAAGAGCTTTAGCCTTTTATCCTTTAGTAGCATAACCGGTGTACGTCATGGTATATTCGTTTCCTGCTTCTTTAGGTCCCTCGTTTGACTCATGTGGATCTAGGATCGAACAGAATTGCAGCTCTTCCACCATCAATCTGTACAATGACACGTCTCGTAAGGTAATACCGCTCAACTTTTGCCCTTGCAGGTCTTGTGCATCTCTTCACGTAGTTCTATTTAAGGCTTGAGCTGGGTAGTAATTTACTTGGACATCTTCCTGATAATATTGGAGCTCTTGTCCATCTAGAACATTTTGATCTCTACAATAATGAGATAGAGGCGAGTCGGTTCACTCAAGTGCTATATGATTAAGAAGCTATAGTATCCTAGAGTCTAGGAACTTATTACTCGGGTTTTCAATCTATAAAATGGTTATATACTTTGTATTGTTTTAAACTCTCTTGGAAATATTGAGGGGATGTCTTATGCTTGTTGCTACCAACTGCAGCAGAATAACTGAATTCTGGGTTATAGCGTTTGAATCCTAAATATTTCCTATACTTCTCGTATATTTTCATAATAAAATTTCTAGGAGCTTCCACTTTCGTTTGCTAATCTGTGCTCCCTCCGGTGGCTCGATTTGAAGAAAAATCCTCTCAATCCAGAATTACTAAAAGTAACTGGTTTTGTATGTATTTCCCTTCCGCGCAATGTTCCACTCGTTCCTTCATCCTTTGCAGGCGGCCGGTAATTGTGGTAATGAAAAAGAGTGCCGACATGCAGCAGTGAATGTGGTTTCTTATATGAGAGTATTGTCGAAAGTTCACCACAATGAGGTAAAAGGCGTTTTCTATTCGAAATAACCGTGAAGTAGAATGTTAGTACTCCTTCTTAAGCACTTAAGGAATTTGGTGTTACCAATATTCTTTTTTATGCGCAAGATTTATGGTAGACCCATCATAATCAGGTTCTAAATCTAGAGGAACTGTGAATGAAGAATTCTTTATATTCTTGTTTAGCAACCGCGAATTTTCATTTTATTCATTACTCACTAACAAGCTGACGTTTCGGCGGATTTTATCTTCCTGGGAGCCTAGAAAGTTGACCGCAATCAACCCAGGCAAAAACTTCCATAACCAGACAGAATGCTAAAGCATTAGTGCAGTGGACGTCCAGAGATCATACGTGATCTAGCTCCTTACCTTAGTGATCCTGGAGTTTCGCTGGTTTAGCCAGTGTGGTTTCCTGGACGCATGAGGTCAGCATAGCCAAAGTCTTCCTCAGGTCATCACCACCACAACTTGGGAGATGCTGCCAAGAGAATGAATCCCCCGCTGTACATCGTAGCCCGACACCCAGGAACACCTCCCCACCACGATGAGGCGTTGGGAGGTGACATAGTATAGATAGTATCCTATATCTAACAAGACTTTTAATTCAGGATTTTTTGTTTTAGATGATACAGCAGGAGAAGGTAATCGAAAGGATTCACGAAGTCAAAGGAGAAACGAAGGAACCTAATCACAGGAATCGGAAGAAACAAAGCAGAAAAGATGTTCATGTGCCAGCTAAACATAATGGTAAGTGTGATCGGTCCATAATAGGCGGTGTTTCATGTGCTAAAGTTGTTTTTGATAAGCGTAAAATATGTACCCCACCATGTTAATTTCTATAAAAAAATTGCATAAGGTGTAATCTTTCTTTCACTAAAAGGATTCAGGTGATCTAAAAAAAGGGTACCATTAATACTCCTGGGAAAGGCTTGCGCATTTTTGTCTAAAAGACAATCTTTCCCAATAGGCTGATGAATCAACTGAATAGAAATTTAATTACTTAGCATGAGCTGTAGGAAAGGCCATGAAATGAATTGCAGTTAACCCTATTTGCATAGTCCAGTTTTGTGGTCCCACCTGCGGTCCATAGTTTTGCAAATATCTCAGCAACGTTGTGGTTGTATTTCGCTTAGTAACCTGCCATGAAAATTATAGAAGGCAGAAAACAAAAACGTTAAACATTGTGATTTCAACTACAGCCACAGCTTAACTGGGTTCTATGCCAATTTGCGCTCCCCAGATCAACCCCGCTGACGGGTGATTGCTGTGGCAAAAAGATCGATAGAAATAGCTGAAAGACAGGCGAAACGAAGGACCCGAATGGTGTGGTGGTGAACGCGTTACTCCCTGGAAAGGACAATAGCGCGTTCGTTCCCCATCATAGACACCTGCGGTCCAGAGTTTTGCAAATATCTCAGCAACGTTGTGGTTGTATTTCGCTTAGTAGCCTGCCATGAAAATTATAGAAGACAGAAAACAAAACGTTAAACCTATTTGCATAATTGAGATGCTGTGGATAAGGGGAAAGGTCGAATGACAGTCGAGTAGTGATTACCTACGATAACCATTATTCGAAAGTAATCGCTGGTTTTGTTTTTAAGTTTTCTCGCGTATTTTAAAGATTTTTGCGTTCATTTTCGTATCATTTATCATTTTAAACTCCAAATTTTGCCCTGTGTATTTTTTTTTGCAAGTTAGACTTGGTCTATTGCAATAAAAATGGGAGAAGAAGATCCGAACAGTTCTTTGCACGAATTGGGACCTAAACGTAATAGTCATGGACGCGGCTCATAATGTGAAGTTTTCATTTGGCCCGAAGACTGTTGAAAATTCTAAGGACGTTGTAAATATTTCGTGATGAAGATAAGAGCTGTAAAAGAGAGGAGGGTTGCGGAAGTTCCGTAATTAGGGACGGTCATTAGTTGACGTCGTTAATTGAAGAAGATTCGCAAAAAAGAATTCCATGCCCTGCAGATGAAGATGTAAGTTAAGGAACAGTTTTAGAACACTTGGAGCGAAAGTTAAAATGGTTTGCCAATGAGCTCCACATAAATTCTGAGGAAGAGCAATGAGGTTATCGTCATGAAGTCTGTTCTCCATTTTTTACAGAACGAAGAGACCTACGATGTGGCCTCACTATTACGGTGACAAAAAGCGGAGTCTTTACAATATTTGCCGCACTGATCGAAGCGTCGAAACTTCTCGAAGCGTTGTCATGTTCCTTTGGTGGTTAGCAGATAGAGTCGTCCAAATAGCCTTTGCTATTCAGGAAAAAAAAGTTTAAGCGGAAGATTTTGTTAGAAGGGCGGCGAAGTGTATCACAAGACGTCTGTGTCCCACACTGTTCAATCGAAAGGGACCAATTCTGTTCAGCCGGCGACAACGCTCGACACGTTGCGCAACAGAGGTCGGGGTCAAAAAGCTTGATTGATAAGGGAACCGTGCTTTTCCAACATGCATCGTCCGGCGTACTCGGCTTTCTCTTGAAACAGCTCACTTTTCGGACCGCGACAATTCCTTGCTGAAGAATCTTCACGAGCAACTCGCTGCCAAAAATGCTCATAGAGAATTGACTAGTCTGAAAAGCGTAGAACATTGTTGTATTGAAGTGAATAGATTCCTAGGTGGTGATTTCAAAGTTCTGACGAATGTTATACCATTTGATGTTTGGTATGAGTTGAAATATGCGTGTTTCAAAGTGAGATTTGAATCTGTGTTAATTTTTCGGGAATTTAAATGATTTAGCCTGGAACATACAAATGGCAATTTATACTTTTCTACCCATACAGAAAATTACATTCTTCGTGTAATTCCACTGAAATATCAACTTTATTAACTTTATACCTTCAAGTTATCTTTGTTTGCATGTGTTCATTCTCTATGTTTCTTCTTGATTTTACTTTGTGGTGGATTCTCTACGTGTCCCAGGTCTACTGCATACAAGCGCTAAAGCGACATTTACACAAGTAAACGAACCGAAGAAGGAAAGAGAAGTTCCGAGACCATCTAAGCCAAACCGAAGCCAAAGTGGTTTATTTTCGAGAAGTATGTTTTTTTTCACAGCGTATGATCATAATTCATTGGTTTTCGTAGACGAACGCGAAGCACTCCTGGTCCACCAACATTTTCCAGTGACACGGTTTTTGATAAAGCTCTGTTTGGCATTTATCGTAATTGGGCTGATGGCCGTTACCGTTGGAATCTTATTCATCTGTTCGAGTTCTGCAAATACTAAACGGGAACACAAGGTATGTGTTCAAACCTATTAGTGATTTCGTTGTATAATTCGTTTATTTAATTCTGAGATACTAAATTGGCTGCATTGTTTGCTTACCAATAATATGGTTTAGTCAACAAAGTAGTCCAAGAACCTCAAATAGGTAGTTTGCATATGAACGCTTATGAAAGTCCTGTATCCGGATCGGATGGTGTAAGAGGATGTTGGTAAAAGACAAACTGAATTACTGCGCTGCATTTCATGTAAGAGGAGAAGCAGGCGATAAGTCATCACTAAAAAGTGGTATAACATGCTATTGTTGTAATAAGCAGAACAATATTTGCTCGCTACACTTGTTCACAACAGTGATTTATTTCATAACTCCGACCTTTCAGGTCCTCTGTGCTGATTTGACAAGCCTATCTAAGTTTGAGAGTCCTTCACCTCAGTTCTTCGCCAATATTTGGAAAGCCTACGCAGACACCTTACAGTCATCAGCTTTGGATTTAGAGAGGAAGTGGAGAGAATTCCACCGTGAATTCGTCAAATCTGATATCGGTTCTGCAGTTCACAGGTGGCTTTTTCTTTGTTTATGTAGCATGAAATAAGTTCTGAAGTGGTTGAAAACTCCGAACGTGCGAAATATTGGTCATTTCTAGATGATTCTTCCTTTGAAATGCTTGACGATGAACAATATTAGCATGGCCATTTTCTGAGAAATTTTTTATTTGCTTTTTCATTTTTGCGACCTATCTTCATATGTGATGTACGGATCCCAGCACTCCTTGCATTCGCTTAGTTTCCTCACATCTACCATCCACAAATGTCTTCGAACTTTTCTCATGTGGGTTCGGCTGCCGCTTGACTATCTTCATTGTCTTCATGGATATTGCTGAAAGCCGGTCGAGTCGATTTTCCTTGGGGTCTTGAGATAGTCAGACTAGAGCGTCTTCACATGGATTGCAGCAAGTGAACTCTTCTCAGACAGATATGGTACCAATTTCGTAACCCAGGAGGCATGGGAAGCTTGCTGAGACTGGTACGAGGTCGAACCAGCACCGTGCTCATGTGAAAGGCACCGTTACCAATCTGATACTCGCACCCTTGTGTTTTCAGAAGACTTTGAAAAACTGAGAGGATTTTTGTCGGCATTTAGCTACCGTTCCATATTCCTTATGGTTAATCGGGGCCTTCAGGTTGATGAATACGTTGTGCCGATCCAGCCATATCAATAATTCATTTTTTCGTCGGATAGTTTCCATCAATTTTTGGATCGGAAGCAGTTCTGACATTATTACATTTGAATTTATTGCACTTGTAATCAGTAATAAGGTGAAGATAAAGGGCTTATTATCAACTTTATCTGCTCTAATGTGAGAGAGAAAATAGTAAAATCGTGGTTTATCAGCGTGAGTTGCATTTTGTTTTTAGACGGTGACACAGAGTTATCTTGTTTCAGTACAAAGTTCTTAGGAAATTAAGTAGTGTTCAGAATCCAAGTAGCGGTGGTTATTTGCTCTGAATGGTTTTAGTACGAAGTGTTTAAAAAAGATATCACTCCACGGTTAGTGTTCAGTTTCTACCACACAACGCACACATTCGTCGTTGGCACGTTCTTGAGAGCTGTTCGATTTTTGGAAGCCCAGGTATCTGTTGGTGATCATCCTTCTAACTGTCCCAGTCATTTTTCGTTCTCAAATTTGTTTCTGACAGCGTGTTGTTCTGATGCAATGGTGGGATACTGATGGAAGCGAGTGGTTAGCCAGTGTAATGGAAACCATCGAGGTTACATTTGCAGTACTGTGTGAGATTGCAAAGGACCTTTTCCAGTTAGTATCGGGTAAGTAGTTTTCTACTGGTCTTTTCTTTTAAGGCTGGTGTTCCTACTGGTTTAAAGGTTGATTGATTCTGTTCTATTTTTTTCTTTTCAGAAACATTACGAAAGATTTACCATCGTGCAGAGGTTTTTGTTAACGTCTGGTCAAATTATGGTTTAGCAAAGGCTATTGATTCTAGCTTTTAAACGCTTCTTTAGCACTTAGGTTTCATCTTGCTCAGTTATAATTGTTTTCTAAAGGGAGTTCTTTATTTTCTCGTTCTGGGTTTATCCACTGAATTATCACTATTTGATCATCAATACTAATTGTTATTCTAGCACCACTCATCTTTTCTTTGTCTTCGCTTACATTTTTTGGAGTGATTTGTGGGTATAAAAACTTTGTTATGAGGGATTCATAGTTTAAAAAGTTAGGTTGCTACTACTTTTAAAATTGATAGCATGAAAAACGAGTTGCTTCATTATGCTCTTTATTGTAAAGGATTCAGACAACTTTTCTCGGAACGCCGAGCAGAACTGTCTGCGCAATTAAATTCTGGAACAGATTTCCTCAGTACGTCTATCTCATCATAGCCTTCTTGGTAGCCTTTGTTCAAACCACCGTCTCTGCTGTGATGTATTGCTTATGGTCGACGCGATTGTTCTGTTAAGTCGCAATGTTAAGATATTCGGTAGAAAATGTCTGACTGTGGTTGGATTGTTCAAAAATTCGGCAATTTTTCCAACTGTATTAATGAAGATGGGAGAAATATGCGATCAACACACTTTTATTGATGTGCTACGATATTGGGGCCTACATCCATAAAGAATTATTGGCTCCTGGGTCCAGTGAAGTCATAAGAGCGAGCTTTTGCGATCTTTTTGATCGGTAAGTGCTTCCGTACGAAAGAAGTAAAAATGTTTAAGAAGTTATGGCGTGTTGATGACTCGTTGGTAAAAATGAGGAACTTTCAAATTCTAGCTCAGTTTCTGGAGCAACACATCTGCAATATAAAGGAGTAAGACCTGCGGTAACACTTTTAGCACATTTGGCTCATTGGTGAGAATATTGCTCCACCAGTTTCTTTGGTATCTCTGATTTTTGTGCCCTAGCTTGCTGATGTTGTTTCAGTTCTTCATCCTTAAAAGGTTACCGTAGATTCTGCCAGCCGAAAATCAGTTGCTTTTGTCTTTATAATGTGGATGTGTTCTAGTTTACAGTCAGGATTCAACAAATAGTGCTGAACGTTATCAAATGTCATATTCTTTCCACTTGTGTATTTGGTAATTTCTTTCAAAAATAATGCTGAGATATGGGGAAAACTCGGAACTGAGATTCGAACCCGAGGTAACCCTTCCCGAGAGCTCACGTGTTACTCACACCACTACTGGGATCCTTGCTTTGCCTTTCTCAGCCATTCTTTTCACCCAAGCTAAAATCGTCGACTTAATAGAGTTTGATACCGACTTGTGCTCCACAGATCACTTCCGCTGACGAGTATGACTGACGGCACCGTTAGGATAAAAAACTGCCCGAGAGAAACGTAGACAAAGACCTCGTTTAGTGTGGTGAATAGAATGTGAGTTCCCATAAAGGGTGTTAAACCCATTTGAAGTCCCAAGTTTCGCCCATATGTCAGTATCCTTGTGGTTGTGTTTCGCATAATACCCTGCCATGAAAAAATAGTGGGTAGTAAATAAAAAGCTATACATTGGGATTTCGACCGCATCTTCACCTTAACTGGATCCAACGCAGATTTGTGCTCTACGGACCATTCCCGTTGAAGAATGATTGCTGATGGCAACATTAGGGTAAGAAACTGGGTAAGAGAAAGGTAGAGCAATGCACTCACTGGTGCAATGGGCAACACGTGAGCTCCCGGAAATGGTAGTCGAGGGTTCGGATCTGGACTGGGATCTGAGTATAGATATCTCAGCATATTTGTGGCTTTATTCCACGTAATACTCCGCAATGAAAAAATAATGAGTAGGTGGAAAGTGATACATTATGCCGTTGTTATTATTTGTTAACATGTTATTATTACTATTGTTATTATTTCAATATCATCATGATTATAAGAACTACTACGACATTGTGTACGACGTACAGTACTTGTGTATATTAGTTGGTTCTTCTTATGTTTAATGAAGTATTAAAGCTTAGTGAGGTAGCTAAATAAGGTGAACAGAGATAACGGCAACTAGTGCATAACGTGTTCAATGAGCAATGAAATGCCATAAGCTTTGACACTTGACACTTGAATGACCCGTCCTCACTGGTTGTGCGAGTCCTAGCATAATCACCACATTTTAGAGACTTGCTGGTTAAGCCATTGTGCTTCCTTGGAATCCCGAGGACAGCCTGGCAAAAGTGTGCCCTAGGTCATCACCACCGCAGGCAGTCGCAGCCTTTGTGGATCGAATGGAGATTTGTCACCATCCGACTTTAACACGAGGACGATGGTGAGTCCTGGTATTAGTTTACTTTTAGCTAGGCTTTCTGATGGAAAGTCGGACTCTTTAGTTTTGGATAGTCTGACACCCAGGAAAACCTCACAGTCACGATGAGGCGGTAAACCGTTGAGCGGAGCCATAATGCCATAAGCTGTCAAGAGATATCGGCATATTGACAGGCAAGCAGAGTATATAGAAATATGCAAAGGAAAGAGGCGGAAATACATTTATTATTTCAAAGTTCTAATAAAATTTTCTTGCAAATTTGGGAAAGGACATGATTCACTTAATTTTTGACTGCCCATGAATACGCATTGTGGAACATTTTTAACCATGGTGAGGAGCAGTTTGTTGTTCTCCACTCTCGAGGATAGTCTGCCCATTGCCACGATAGGAACGACCTTAATAGTAAGTTAAAAACGAGTTTGGCCATCCAAATCGAATATTAATGTAAATCATTTAGTGATCAGCTGTTAAATTTCAGTACAAAAAGCCCTAAATATCCCATTTTTTCCGATATATTTGTGTGATTTGTGTCCAAATATTATGTGGATCCTTGCACGTCTTCCATTTGGTTCGCTGTCGTACGTCCGTTCTTCATTAACGTTTTCGAGTTTTCGTGCTCATTCGCCTTCTACTCGAGGTCTTTGTCTTTTCCATAAATTTTATCTACTACTGATAGAATTAACTCTGTCCGAAGCTCTAGGGTAGGCTCTGATAGTTCGTTCCCAGAAATTTACCACAAACAAGCAGCAGCGAGCTTTTCCCAGACCAGTCCTGCACCAATTTTCCGGTCCAAGAATGATAGGAGTTTTGGTCAGTACGGGACGGAGTCGAATCAGCTAACACGTGTCTACTTGCCGGCTACTTTCCAGTTATTTCTCTAACCAGCGCGACCCTGGCGCCGGATTAGTGTTTTTTAGGTTTAATAGAAAGATGTGTTTCCTGTATCGCATCCGCCCCAAGGTAGTTTACCGTTCTTTCATGATTTGGAAGATGATGTTTCGATGACTACACATTTGTGTCGTGATTTATATGACGTCTTTTGTGGAAATATAATCCACTTTTGTTCCAGGGGAGCAACCTCATCATCTACTGCAATACATGGCTACTCAACCTCGGTAGTATCCATGTAACATCTCGTATCGATCTCACACATCGTTGAATCTCACACAAAGTGGCAGTGGTGAGATGGCGACGCTGCGCAAGTGTAATGCAGCTGACAGAGTTACCGTAGTAAAGTTTTCTTCGCAAGCAATTCATTAGTGAGAATGGAGATATGAACTTTCAGATTTGTGAAGTGTGGTATATTTACCCTTGTTCTGGTGTCCTTGTCAAGGAGTTCTTCTTCAGTTGGTGGATGTATCTCCGTCATGGAATGAAATTTTTAGTTCCTCTCACGAAGTTGTACGAATACTTGCTTGGATACTTGGATGGCTCATCTTCACTGGCTGTGCGGAGTCCAACATGATTTTCATTTTTTCGAAGTTTCGTTGGTTTAGCCACTGTAGTTCTCTGGAGCCCCGAGGTAACCCTAGCCAAAGTCTGTTCCAGATCGTCAGCACCACAGGCAGTCGTTGCTCTTGTGGATCAGAAGGTGATTTGCCACCGTACAAGTAGTTTGGTGACGGATCCAGCTATTGGTTTACTCTTAGCTGGGTTTCCTAATGGAAACGTAGGATTTTTTCTCACCTTAGGAGGCCCTACTGGGAAAATGAATCTCCCCGCTGTACATCGCATGCCGACACCCATGAACACCTGGCCACTACAATGAGGCGGTAAAACGTTGGGAGGCGAGGACTTACAGGATACAGAAAACCGGTGCATATCTATCCACACACATGTTGGCTAGTTCTAGTGATAAATTGAATCCAACACATTCGAATAAACCACACTGTGTACCTACCTAGATCACAGAGTGACCACACAGTGGTTTTAGATCAGTGTCATATTTCGCAGTCTAAAGGACTGGTGAAGAAATCGGTCTAACTTGTAAGCTCGAAACTGGTTGTGATTGGTCACACTAGGCGCACACATGAATAATTGTACGATTGAATAAAAAACAAACAAACTATGCAACAAATACAACCACAACGTTGCTGAGATATTTGCAAAACTCTGGACCGCAGGTGTCTATGGTGGGGAACGAACGGAACTCCCCGGAAAGGACAATAGCGCGTTTGTTCCCCACCATAGACACCTGCGGTCCATAGTTTTGCGAATATCTCAGCAACGTTGTGGTTGTATTTCGCTTAGTACCCTGCCGCGTAATTATAGTAGGCAGAAAATAAAAAGGTATAACATTATGCAACAGATAAATGTGTAAAATATAAATATATAAACGACATCAAGTATAAAACCAATTAAATAAGACGTAAGCTTTATTGGTAACGTGAGTCAGATCGTACCTGTCTGAATGAGGCATCATGGCCAAGTGTCTGCCGTCATGACTGCAAATCGCTGCCACTGAGCTCTCGGACCCATTTGGATTCCATGGATATGTCATAGTAGGCTGGCCATCACTATCCACATATTGCATAGCGATCAGCCCAGAACTTTTTAGTGAATTGAGCACCTCGGGGTTACGATAGACGAAGCGACCTCAAAGGCACTAGCTAGCATTTCCTTGTACTTTTAATGCATTTAAACATTATATGTTATTACTCTGTACTAACTGATAAGAAAAGTCTAAGAATCCATAAAGGATACCGCTTTTGTAGGTTTAGAAGGCAATAAAGAGTTACCTTCACCATGGGAGCTCCACAAGCCCAGAACAGCACCAGCCATGTCTTTGAGCCAGATAGAAGAAGAATCTAGGATCCGAACTGGTCCAAATACAGACTCAAAGCGGCCGCAAAGGTTTTCGGCAAGAAAAACGGATGGAGATCCTTCTTAAATGCAGCCATTACTATAAGAATCAGTGACGCTGATTTGTATGCATCATGGAAAAGCCTCCAAGTTGGATATGCATCACAGAAGTGAAATGATAAGGGATAAAACGTTCAGCGTTTCTCAATCCCTTAGAGATGGGCGATGCCTTCGACTTTATCAAGCACATTTAACTTTGAGGTGATTGAATGCATATCTAGCCTTTACAATGACTCGTGGTGGCCTACCGATGTATCGAGCCAGTGCTGCTATCCTCTCAACAAGCCTGGTATCAATTTACTAACCCTGTAGTGATGGAAGGCTTGGTGAGCCCGGTGCGCATGACAAAACTAGGGATCAATTCAGTGGGTAACGAAGAGAACCTTTAACCACTGCGTTACGAGCGCGCTTTATTATTTAATTCTGAAGTATACGGTCAAAATGGTGTTTAAGATTCTGCCTGAATTTCAGCTATTTATGCTTCACCGTGGAAATTAAGACAGTAAAAATCTACAGCGAGAATTATGCCTTCTACAAAGTCAAAAAACTTAAACATCAAGGTTGTCGCTCAGAAGGACATCTAAGGGCCTCTGCACCAACAGGAACCTTGGACTGAAAGTAGACAAACAGGATGAGAAACCACATGAGTTCATCATAATGAGCAAAATAATCCATGGTAAATCACAGTTCTAGAAACCTTGATCTCGATGTCGAACGCCGAAATTCTCCGGAATGGAGGATCGAAATGAAATTCACCGCGCCATATTAAATTAAAAGTTTTGCTTAACGGATGTCGTTGCTTTCTCAGAGCTTTACAATTATTCGACTCCTCGTATTTTCCACCATTCGTTTTTCCAGAGAAAGATGAGAGAGCCGTGGAGCCGTTAGATAGAGAAAAGGTCGAAGTCTCAAAATTACCACAAATCTGGAACTCCTTTTCTCTATGACCGATTTTTGGGGTGTCGTTATCAAGAGTGCTGATGGAGAATGTGATAATCTCGGACAACATATCCACGACCACACTAAAAAAAGTGAGTTTAAGGTCAACAAAATAAGTAGATCTGCAAAAACTCTCGAGCTGATGAACTAATGTGGAGGCACACGAGCCATAGCTAATTTTAGAAATTACAGCGATAAAGGAAAGTCCTGGTAAGTTAAAGAAGCTCCACAAGTTCGAAAGACACTAGCTACACCTGTTGGCTGTTCGCCAGCACCATAGTAATCGCCCTCCGGCTTTCGAACAAAATGACCACTTCATAAATGAAGTGGAGAAGGTCACACAAAATTTCTACTCCTACGTTCATCTGTGTACCGTTCTCCACATCAGTTAAGCGAGGGCGAATACATCATACCAATGACGGTCCTTTCTGATGTGTGGCGGTCTACATCATCGGTCAAGAGACAAACAGCACACGGTCCAAATAGTACCATACTCGGATATGTAACGATGTACCATCTGTTTTCATGTTTACATTAGTCTGGCTTTCTAGTTACTAATTGCCACAATGCAGGTCGTTAATCGAGAAAAAAAAACTAACAGGAGCGTGTCCTTGCTGAAGAAGGGAGACCTATATGAAAACGGAAACCGTTATCCACCTACCTGCCTCACATCTTTTGTCTACGATAGTTTTACATTTTAATAGTTCATTCTCAGAACGTTAACAGAAAAGTGGAAGAAGAAAAGTTGTGCGAGCAAGTAGGATTCCTAAACGAAAGTAGTGCGATGGATACTCGCAAAATAAAGAAAATCATTGAAATGTTTACAGCGAGGGTTTAGGATTCCTCTATGTTGGACTTTCATTCACTTCAGGAAGGCCTTTAATTTAGTTAAGAAGAAGCGGCTATCGAACTTTGTACTAACAAAGTGTCCCTACTCAATACATAAAATTCGTTTATAAATTGTGTATCAATTTCGAATCAGATTCTTCTCAATCTACAACGTCAATAGTGTAGTTAGAAAAGTGATACCGCGCACCAAGTGTCTTAATGAACGTTTGAGAAGCCTCAATAATATCTGTAAACCGAGATGAAAGTGACAACAGTGTTCCCGACCTCTCCATCGAGATGACGTTTATAGGTGAAATTCATATCACATAAGTGAAGGAAGATATACTAAGTTTTAAACTATACAAAAGGGATGAGTTTGCCGTTAAAATAATTCATATGGATATTTCATAATTGTTTCATAATTAATATCTTGTTTAAAAGAAATATCCACAATGATGCTGAGATCTTTGCAAAAACTTCGGACAACAGCTGGCTACGGTAGGGATCACAGCATTCAATTAGAAATGAAGACTAGAAAAGAAGAAATAGCATCTAGTGAATTACAGACAGAGAGATTCGCTGGGAAAAGGCAAACGGACAGCCTCAGTCTCACAGTGGATAACAAGTGAGTCCCCGGCAACTGTAATCATTGGTTCGAATCTGCATTGGGGTCTGAGTTGCGCAAATATCTCAATATCACTGTGGTTGTATTTCACAAAACACGCTGCCATAAGAAAATAATAGGCAGTAATTAAAAAGTTGAACATAGAGATTATTTTTTCTCCATGACCCTTCATCACGTCTACTGCACGGATCCCAGGTTCAGCATACAAAGTTGACCTGTTATGTATGTATAGAATGGAACGCACCTGATGTTGATTAATCCCTGAGACATCCGCCATGCATTAGACTTCATCGAGTATCGTGGAAGTAGTTTAATGCGTATCTGTTTTATACAATGAGTTGCAGTAACCTACGAGTGTGTTCTATGGGGAGTTCATAGCGCAGTGGTTAGAGGCAAAATGCGGTGCGCATTGGATCTTTCGCTGGTTCAATCTCATTTCTTGGGCTTACCACGTTTTCCATCTCTCTGAGGTCGAAAAATTGACACCAGACTTGTCTGGAAGGATGAAAACAATGACTTGATACATCGGAAGCATGAGAGTATAATGTGTAAAGTATTCATGGACAAACAGATTTTGATATGGAAAGCAGATAGGTACACGAATGGTTAACTGGGTCCTTGAAATAGCAAATATTTTTAAAGGAGACAACCATCCTGTTTGATGTATGGACGATCCCAATCCTTAGTTTCATACAAATTTTGTTACCTCCATAGATTAGCGGTCTCTGGGCGAAGAAATAATATGTCAATGCAATCAGGTCGACTCATGAGGATGTGCTACTTAACCATGTTGGTGTCTACAATGAAAAAGCTAAAATCCTGTTGCAACTTACCGTATTCGCCAACCCAACCAAGGTGGGCCATTAGCTGACATCCGTTGCAGACACCGAAGGAAATGGTGTCGGTTCTGCTGCGGAACCGCGAAAACTCAACACGAACAACGGGGTTGTAACGGATTACAGCTGCCCAACCTCAAGTAGAAAACATCTTTCACTTCTAAGAGAATGATGAAAATGTAAATCGCATTGTGATAGTCTACTCAATGCCTAGTTTCGGAAAAGGAAAGTTAGAAAGGTTGTAGATCATTAACTTGATAACAAAATTTTGGTGTACATATTCATTTCTGTTAGAATTGAACAATTAAAATTGCAAAAAGTAAGTTTCCTTCTCTGAATAAAGCTTATAAAGAAAAATTAACAAACCTTTAGCTGAACCGAGGACATCTGCATACGAGAATCCTCCAACAAACGCTGCTACTCTGAATGTTTTTATTAAACACCTCCAAACACCTCTACAGGCAATTTCTTTACCAGAAAATTTATTAGTTTACCACGGTAGAAGACCTATACACTATGGCGTTGTTGAATACATGAGATATCCCTTCTTTCACAATTTATTTTAATCTCTCTTAGAAAAAAAACTTTCGGCAAATCTGCCCCATAGTTTTGGTTCTTGATCTTTGATAACACAAGAATTTTCACAAATCCACGACTGCTGAATTCTCTGGACTGGAAAAAGTTATCTCCTAGCGGAAAGGCTTCGGAAATGACCTGTACTGATCTAAGGAATGCCCTGACAACAAATCCGTCATAGTCACGTCATGTGCTTCGAAGCCTGCCATCGTAAATGCGGCCGCCATCTCTCGATCGCCGTTGGAGCCTTCTTCACGAATAATCGCTACTCGTGGGGCTTAACATTCACCATTCTCTGTATTTAAAAAACTTTCGGCGTATTTCTGAGCATACCCGATGTTAAACATTGCTCAGTTGTGAGTACATACGCATCATGCCAGTGAAATGGAGCTGAATATGTCACAGTTTTAATCACCGATCTAACCTGAAAAGATCCAGCACAGGTGACGTTGGTGACCTCAGAAGCAGATTAAGCAGCAACCTACTTGTTTGCCTTCCTGTAGACAGACGGCACTCGTCTGCATGAGACCGAGGCGATCGGATGTCTCCTCCCAAACTTCACGCAGAGCCACCAAATTCTCCTTAACCACCTGTTCGCCATTAATGACCACTTCAACCTTAAAAAAATCATGTGGTTATTCTTCTTGGTATCGTACCCCCTTAGAAAAAGAAATAGCATGAGTGAACTTTGCTACCAAGGTTCTCGCCAGACTCTAAAGACGGTTCGCTCTCAAATTCCATGAAAATAGGATAAGGCTTGTGCCCTATCCTACTTAAAGTTATTATTGATTCACTGTTTAGTATGCATATACTACTTGATGGTTTTCATGAGACAAATGTATGGGTCTATATATAGATTTCTTGTTTTGTATTCTATTGCTTTTTTCACTGCTGGATTCTAAAAAAATTTTTGGGATTTGTTTTTAAAATTTCCAATCTTTTAATGGAGTTGCTTTCTTAGTGAAGTGTTATCATGCTGCTTTCTTCTCACTTAGATAATTTCAAGAAATTCTTACAGTACTCGATCATCTTTGCTTAATATTCTTTTCAATTAGAAATTGAATAAACTTCCTTTTTTTAAGTAAAACAACTTCCCTTTTGGAAAGCAGCTCTCATTTGACATTGGTATAAGTAATTCAAATTTTGTTGTATTGATATGCTTACAATATGCTGTTACAAAAAAGTTTTATGGTGCCAAACGTTTCTTCACATTCGGTGTGATTGGTCGATTCGCACCCCTTGGCTCAAGAGAAAGCGGTGGTGTCGAAACGTTAGCCACAGTAAAAGATTATTGTAACTACCTCGTATCGGCTTACAAAGACAGCAGGATATTAAAACAACTTAGTAGAAATAAACTGGATTCCCGACCGGTCAGTGGCGAAGTTATATCACGTGTTTTTGGTGAATAGGAGAGTTAAAAGCAAACGATGAGCGACATTTTATTTTTGCCTCAGAACGCACGTGGATTCTGAGGACAGATTCCACGTCGTAGTTGCGTCGAATCAGCAAATATCTACCATGGCACCTATATAATATTTATATATATATATATATATATATATTCTGGACATGTATGCGGGTATGTGGAGTGTACACTTCACTTTGATTTGGCCACAAACTTTTTTTTTCCTTAGGTGACGAGGAAATGCAGGTGAGGTGGGTCAGCTCGTCTTCTTAGAATTAAGTTTAACCACTACGTTGGCAAAGTCCAGAGCGCTAAGGTATTTCCCTCAAAAAAAAAAAACAGTAAAAGCAAAGGACTTTGTTACCCGCTCCACCAATCAGCCCTTGATACGGCTGGCAGATATGAACAGAAAGAGTGATAAAATCTCACGTCTATTCCACGCTGCCAGCATTCATTAAGGCAATGCCAACGACGTGTTATTCATTTATTAAGAACCTGACGATTCAAAGAAAGAAGATTAGATAGACACAGTACTATCGGACCATCTGTTAGGTGAAGAACTTGTCCATTAAAAGACGTTTATGATAGTGATCAAGAAATACTCTTTGGTACATGCTATAGCAGAGGAATAGGTGGAGTTAGTTTTATGGTTAAGAAGATGTGGAACAATGTCAGTTTTCACAATCTCCGTAATGTTCTCCGCAATGTTAAACTGCGACAAAGACGAAGGTCCATACGTAGAGTGACGTGAAAATCCTCACAAAGCCATTCATGAATGAACAGCTGCCTGAGTTGACTATCATGACTAGTACAATTCACAGTGATTCACAACTTCAAAAGCCTTCTCTTAACGTTAGACGAGGTACACTAGCAAAGCAGTGTACCATAACGCAGCAGTTCACACTATGCTAAATTGAAGATCCTGCTTCACCGAAGTTACTCTCCCCAAGCAGTTCAACATGGCATACAATAACCCTCTCATAAGGACTTAAGTTCTATACAGAATTCGATGTACGTCCCACTCTCAGTTTCGATTCAGCTTCATTGTACCTGACTCATTCTGAAGTAGCCGTTTCTGAGAGCTTCTACTGTGGAATCAACATGTCATAGTGAAGCAAGGAGGAAAAATCGGACAAAAATAGGTGATGTCATCTCTGATTGACGGCAATGAATAGATAGTAGATGGATGGATGGATTTCGTACGCATTTTATGACGAACGATGTCTATTAATAGAAATCGTACTTACGGTTAATCACATGTCCTTATCGATGTCATAACCACCACTAAAGCGATTGGTAGCGGTAGTTCACAGGTCGATTACTTTGCCTCCCTCAGCGTAAACCTCAGAAGTCTCTTCGGTGGTGGTAGCAGTAGTTTTTCTTAATTTTCGTAAACTGATAAATCCTTTTAATTTTTGGAAATCTTTACGACCGCTACTTTTCACTGGCTATTTACGGTATTAGGAAGGAGGAACTAGATAGAATAAGGAAAGCAGCTTGGGTCGCATCCAGGCCTCTCAAAGAAGCCACCGACCAACTGAAGGACCCGAAAATCCGCGCTCATTTCGATTCTATGGTCCTTCCAGCGTTCTGTTATGCTGCAAAGACGTGAGTTGATACATCATTCACGACAAGAATACATCGGACCACTCACAGAGCGCTTGAGCGATGTCTTCTGAAATATAAGCGGCACTCTCAATATCTAGCCGGAATGCGAAGCTCTGACCTTTGAAATCTGTCACATCTTC
Organism: Angiostrongylus costaricensis; assembly: GCA_900624975.1. Taxonomy (NCBI): domain Eukaryota; kingdom Metazoa; phylum Nematoda; class Chromadorea; order Rhabditida; family Metastrongylidae; genus Angiostrongylus; species Angiostrongylus costaricensis. The sequence goes on from UYYA01005044.1 coordinate 42,040, forward strand.
GAGATCCAGGAGAATATACATCGACAACGAAACATAGATGGGCCGGTCACATAATGAGAAGAACAGACGACGACAGATGGACGAAAAGAGCGGCAGAGTGGACTCCAAGAGAATACAAACGTCCCATTGGACGAACATCTACAACTTGGGCGGACGTGTTCGTAAACAAGGTTAATCAGCTGTACTCGCAGCTGCAGTTGTTTTACAGATCACGTATGAAAGTCGCACGCGCTACCATGTTCGAGCAAAACCACCACCATGGACTACGATTGCGAGAGAAAGGAACGAATGGCATATGAGCTGTGGTCCGCACCGTTCGTGAAGACAGATCGTCCAAGTATCCAAGTATCCAAGTTTAGGGTATTTCAACAAAGGGCTACTAGCTTTCGCTTAGTTCGCACGCTGTTATCTTCGGAAATAGTTTACATAATATATTCGTGGGGCCTTCTGAAAAAAAAAAAACAGCAGCGCAGTGCTGAACAAATAGCCAACTCTCTAGTGCTCACCGTCGCATCCGGTCCATATTGCGGATATACCTCTCCTATGAGTTTCACTTCGGCATGTCCTTTGAGATTTCCAATGACACGAGTGGAATGCCGCTGTTCAACTTCAACAAATATGCCAGCTTCTTCAGCAAACAAAAACGCTATTGGATCTAAAAAATGTTTTGAGTGATTAACGTGATAGACGAGAAGAAGATTTTCTTCAGAACCTTTTGATTCGCAAGTGATGTCAGCTTTAAACGAAATGTTTCCAGCGAATGACATCTCGAGCAGCGCCGTGATGAAACCACCATCAGAAACATCGTGCACTAAAAACTGATGTGTTGAAGGAATCCGCATAGCGGGTATCGTACTTGATAAAAGTAATGAGCCGATCATAACTTCTATAAAACCTTAAGCGCAAAGAAAGAAATGGTAAATCTCGGGACCGACTTATTAACCTCCACATTACTCAATAAGTTAGTGTTTTCTTGGGTGGACACGAAGTTTTCAACAACACTATTTATTTAGTACTGGGTAGTGTTCTCGCCGTTTTGCCTTCGTCAGAGCTTGGAGGGGTCTGATTGACACATAATCTATGCTCAGCCAAACACTTTCATTTCTCAGTAGGTGAAAATTAATATTATTAGGCAAAGCAAGAGCCTCGGTGTTGCAGTGGGCAACACGTGAACCCTCGGAAAGGGTAACCACCGGTACGAAGATGACGTTTTGCTCATATCTCACCATCACTGCGGTTGAAACTTAATAAACAAATTTGATTCGCATCACAAATGGTATCTTTTAAACACAGACCATTTCATTCTCTACGAGTGCTCCACTTATTGTTAGAGACCAGCCGCACAGAAAAACTCAGGCTAAGGATATAGCGCGAGGTCACGCGTAATTAATTACAAGGCACTCCTAGGTGCCGTTAATTTTTGCATTTGGAATTTGTCCGAAACGCTTCAAGACTCTTACGCGATGGTGTTTTAGATTTCTGTGAGTGGATAATGACTTTTAAGTCAAAATCTCCCCCGTTTTGTCTCTGTGCCCCATGCGGGCCTAGCGGAGTGTTATGCTTGACTCTAGGTTTCCTAACTAGGAACTCTTCCAGAGGGCATGTGTAGCGCAGTGGTCGGAGGCGCTCTACATTACAAATGAGGTCGAATCCCACACCATGGACCCACCAAGATCCCCAACCCTGCGGAGTCGACAAACCGGTACAAGGGACTTGTCTAGGAGGATAGCAGCACCGGCTCAATACATCGGTGGGCCACCGCAAGTCATTGTGAAGGCCAGATATTCAGCTAGCACAAAGCGTAGTAATAATATTTCGAAACCGACTTTCTCTAAACCTCGGTGTGACTAGTCAATATGTATTCTTTCTTGATAAGCTTGCACGAGGTTGATAAATATATTTATTTTCGGCTAATGTTTCGACGTCTTCGTCTTCCTCTATATTTATCAACCTCGTGTAAGCGAATACATATTGATTAGTCACACCGAGGTTTAGAGAAAGTCGGTTTCGAAATATTATTACTACGCTTTGTGCTAGCTGAT